>JBBPRQ010000621.1:0-19097 GCA_038093095.1 Boletus insuetus | reverse complement strand
TTTCCCCACGCTTGAGCTCCTTTGTCTTCCTGTACTTCGTACAATCTATTTGCTCTTGCCTCATCCTCTGCTGGTACTAGCCCAGCTCCCTTGAACCCTTGAACTACTGGTATCAGCCCAGTCCCCTTGACCCTTGTGTGGATGCCCCCACAAGGTACCCTTGAACCCTTGAACTACTGGTCTTAGCCCAGTCCCCTTGACCTTCGACCCTCCGTTCTATAAGTCCTCATCGTACTTTTGACTCGACGCTCTTGTCCCGTGACCTTTCAAAGGCTACGCTCGTTCCTACCCGGACCAAGCGTAACACTTAGTGGTAGTTTGTCTTCACATAGGAAGCAGGGGAGGCATTTCTGAGAGCTGGTGAGGTTGGGGTTGGTGGTTATGGCTTTGGCTTCGTCGTCGGCTCTCTCATTGCCCAGGATGTCCTTGTGACTGGCGACCCAGCGTATGGTGATGTCTTTCTTACTACATTGGTGTCTCTTGCAGACTGCTTGTAATGTGCTGACTAGACGATCGGTTAAGTAGTGTCCTGATTTAGTTGTGAGTACTTCACCGGATTTGATGGCAGCTTGGTTGTCAACGAAGATGTTGATGGGGAGCTTGAGATCCCTCTCCGTCGACAGTAGGTGGGCTGCCAGCGTTATGCCCAGTACTTCTGCTTTGTAAACAGTATGTTCTCTCTCAGTTCCCAGATAGTAACGAAGGATTTTGGGTTGGTGTCCAGGTAGGTACATGACCGTGGATGCTCCGATGTTTCTGTTGTATCCTGATCGATTTATCCTTTTGCAAGTGGGGGATGATGGCAAGCATTATCCGAATCACTTCGGATCCATCAGCCTTAACCAGGTTGAGAGCTGTTACTCCCAGGCGAAGCTCAAGCTTTACGGTCTATTTCGTTCTCTTCGCGCTGTTCACATTTTCATTTTTGGACTTGTTAATTTTACTGTCAAAATGGACACCAAGTACGTGAAGGGAATGATCAACAACCCAGATCTCCAGCCAAACACAACCATCAATTGATGGATCGCTGGGATCTTGTTGTTCTCCTTCAAGCTTGTGCATGTCCCTGCGGAAAAACACACTGGTGCGGATGGTCTCTCTCATCAACCTCCCTCCAAGCTTGATCCTCCTAAGACCGACAATCTCAAGGATTGGTTGGATGAAGCATATTCCTTTGCTATTGTCATTCTTAACGAACGTCCTCTTCCTCATGCACATGTTGCTAACCCCACCATTTCCTACCTCACCAGACTTCATCTGATTTATCTATCATGCTTTCAGACTTCAGAAGGTGTTGACACTGATGTTGCATCTTCAAGTCCCGTTGATATTACCCTCCCTCAATCCAACAAGTCCCTTGTAAAGGATGCAAGGATGGATCACATTTGCAATTTCCTTAAATCTCACACTCGTCCTGCTGATATTCCAGACTCGGACGGACCATGTTCGTCAATTCGGTGACAAAGTTCTTTTTCCTCAATGGCAATCTTTGGTGTAGAGAGCCCAATGGATGTCACCAACTAGTCATTCCGTATGAGAAGCGCTATGGACTTATAAAGGAGGCACACAATGACCTCAGACACAAAGGTGTCTACACAGTCTGAACACATCTTCTCTTGCATTTCTGGTGGCCTTTCCTTCTCAACGATGTCAAATGGTTTGTTTGGATTTGTCATGAATGTCAAGTCCGACAAACGCAGAAGCTTCATATCCCTCCAACTGTGCCTATTATTGGTGGCCTTTTTCACAAGGCTCACCTCAATACCATGGTCATGCCTCGCGCAGGAGGCTATTGTTACATTGTACAGGCTCGGTGTGTGTTGACCGCATATCCAGAATGGCGTGTGCTTCATTTCAAGAATGCACATGCTCTTGCTTCCTTTATTTTCAAGGACATCCTCTGTCGATGGGGTGCCATATCCGAGATTGTTACTGATAATGGTCCTGCTTTTGTGCAAGCCCTTGGCTATCTAGCATCAAAATATCATATCCAACATATCAGAATCTCCCCCTACAACTCTCAAGCCAATGGTATCATCGAACGGCGTCATTACAATGTCCGGGAGGCTATCATGAAAAGTTGCCTAGGGGAGGAGTCCCATTGGCCTCGCTCTACTCACTCAGTCTTCTGGGCCGAGCGAGTGACCATAATCAAGTCCATCGGACTATCTCCGTACTATATGGTCCATGGTGTCAAACCTCTCTTTCCTTTTGATCTTGTAGAAGCTACTTTCCTCATTCCCCCTCCTGATATAGACCCATTCTCTGCAACTGGACTTATCGCCCGGAGAGCCCGACAACTCCAGAAGCATCAAGAGGATCTTGCTTCTATACAGAAGCGAGTCCTTGAGTCTAGATTCACGTCCACCGAGCAGTTTATCGCTGAGTTCAAGAATCAGATCAAGGACTTCAATTTCAAATCTGGAAGTCTAGTCCTAGTCCGAAACTCACGAATTGAAAAGGAACTTAATCAGAAAACAAAGCCTAGATATTTAGTTCCAATGGTAGTTGTTCGACGTACTACTGGAGGATCCTACCTGCTGGCTGAGTTAGACGGTTCTGTTTCCAAACTTTGTTATGCAGCCTTTCAATCGCTTCCTTATTATCCTCAATCTGAGACCACTACCTCTATCACAGATCTTACCCGACTTGATGAAGAAGAATTGGACAAACTCATAGGAGAAGATGCAGTCAAGCCAGACGAAGAAGACACAGGATCATTCGATCTTGACTAAAACAACAAAGCCATCTTACGATACATCTCATTTCTCATCCCGGGTTTAGTCCGGAGATATCTGTTCAACCTCAGCTTTAGTCCGAAGACCTCTTTCCTTCCCAGGTTTAGTCCGGTGACTCTATCAAACAAAGTCACCAAGTCCAAAAACAATAGAAAAATGTCACTCTCACAATATAGACAATCACTATACTAACAGAAACACAAAGAACAAACTCACTCGTTTACTTTCAATGCCCTCTAACCCTTTACAAATAGCGTCTTATAAAGCCACATCGCACAACCACCTTTACCTTCTACTGCGTGAAGGACGCCACACTTTTTACATGCTTTCTTTCGAAGTCTGGTACTTCCAGGACCATTGCTAGGCAAGTCTGAAGTGTTGGTTCTTCATACCAGGTACACCTTTGGGACAACGAAGAACAGGCACAAAAAGGAAGTATGACGAACACAAGTTGAGTGGATGCTCACAAAACTTCATAAACTATCTCTCTCTCTTCCTTTCAATATTGACTTTTTATACTTACTTCACATTCTCTCATATACAGACACCACGATGAGATTCGGACTTGGACATTGGACTTGGACATTGGACAGGACTTCGCATCCATATTAGACTTCATTTCTCTCTTTCGGACTTCGTTGGGACAGCATATGTGGTTTATTTTACAGGCATAGCTACTTTACAGGAGATGACTACACTATTCACATCTTGTCCTTAAGAGAGCAGAGACGACGCTCCATGCTCTCCACCTCTTGTGACCACTTCTCCATCTCGCTCTCCACTGCCTTCTGCTTCTTTTGCAGATCCAGCCCTTGCTCTTGCAGGTCCATCAGCATGCTGATGACTTTACTCACTACCACCTTCACGTCCCCGCCATTCAATCTGCTTGCCTTCACCTTGCCTTTGCCCTTCTTGGGCCTCTCCTCCTCCTCCTCGTCTTCTGACAACGTCAGGACCTCGGGTGAGGCCTGACAACGTGGTTTGGTGCGAATAGGGCGCTGGACTGTACTCGCGTTAACCATCAGATTTCATATGCACAAACTCGGACTTACCTGCTGCCACCTTAATGGAGGGCAATGGCCCCTTGGTCTTTGTCGTCATCATCATCGTCATTGATGGCCCCTTCTTCTTCACCTTGCCCTTGCCTGCAGACAAGGAACAGTGAATGCGCGAACCCGTGCAAGCCCTGCATGCCAAAGAAGGGCACCCTATACAGGGCTGCCTCTTTCTGGCACATGACTCGCATGGGGACACATGCTGTTCCTCACCCTCGTCTTGTTTGCCCTCCTCACTGTCCTCATCCCTTTCAATGGGTTCTTCTTCCTTGACTCACTTCACTTGCTGTCACCTATGTTAACATTCGGACTTCATATACTACCTACGGACTTACCTTGCGAGGAGGTATCGCTACCTCCATCCGTCGCTTTACTCCTCTGGACCCTGACTCAGATGGGGTGCGAGGAGCCTTCATTGTCATTGTCATTGTCACTGCCGTTGTGGAGGGCCCGGGCTCGTCTTGCACTGTCTCCTCATTGACTTGCGAGGGTCCTGCCTCGGTTTGAGAAGGTCCTGCCTTCATTTGCGAGGCGTCAATCTCGTTGGCATTGGCAGCCACCTCAGCTGCCTCCTTTGTCGCATCAAGGTGCACGCTCCACATATTCGACCATTCGTCGCCCTCTCTGACGACCCTGCCACAGCAAACCAGCCTTTCAACTTATCTGAGGTGACAGCATCATAGCATGGCCTAGGTGAGCTCTGATCTGTTCCATTCTGGGACAGGGTGTCAGGGTCTGTTCACACCACACCTTTTCCTCAGCTAAACTCAGTGGTGCCAAGCTTCTGCCACACTCTGGGTCAACACTGTCCCCGCTGGTCACAGATTGGTGGTGGTAGCGGCTTGTTTATTACATGTATATTGGATGGTAAGCATACAGGCCACTGGGTGCAGGGGCAGGATATAGTAGACTAAATATATCTACATATGTACATATATGTACCAGAGTCGACTTGAATGCTGGCATGGTGAACTTGAACAAACTTGAATATCGTTACCAGGTGCTAGGTGAGATCAACGTCAATCGAAGAGTGAAGTAATGGTTGCTCTTCAATACACTGTGTGTTAGCTGTGCAGTACAAGAGCCTGGTAGCTCCGAGACATACCAGATGTAAACAGCGAATGACTCTCCTGCATTGCATACTCAGAGACAGCAGTTTGCCCACTTTTCTGAATCATGAGCTAAACATGCCCGATGAAGCGATCTGCAGCATGCAAGTCATCTTGTGCCCTTTCCAACACCAAACGATTATATTGGAGGACCAAGGTGTTGCAATGGATAATCTGATTGGCGAGTGACTTGCGTGCAAGGAGAATATGATGGTCAGCTCGAGCTGCCTCTAATAAGAGGTAAGCTTCTCTGGAATTGTGTGGGCAAGGAATGACATGGTGCATGCCATCAATTTCCTAAATAGATTCGGTAAGTTGTAACGAGTCTATAGAGCTCAAAGCTTACCTCATGGGGTAAATCATCGTCGTCCTCATTGTTCTCACTGGTGGTTTGGGGGTTGTCATTGTGAGCAAGATTGTGAGACAGGGGTGGGCGATTCAGACTTCGATGGTATGAAAGAATACTAGAGTTGGCGGGTGTATGATGGTGCTGTTGGATAGGCAGTGGCTCAGAGTAGTATGCAGCAGTTATGGTATGATGGTCAAGGGTCAGAAAAGGTGATAAATGAAATATTTCATCTGACGTGTTGACAGTCTGAGGTTGCTGTGAAGGGGTAGGGCTTGGGGACGATGGTCTCATGTCCATAATGATAGTTGAGGAAAACAATGCCAAACATTCCCGACACTCCTTGTTTATTATGTATTACATATATATACGGTAAGCGTAACGTTGCACCATCTCCTTGCTCAGGCTATCCAGTGACCCATCCTCCATTTGACGATGCCCAAGGCAAGAAAAACTCGTGGAAGACTCAAGAATGTAAGATGTCCCCGATGTGGAAAGAAATTCTGTTCCGAGGCCAATGTCCTTCAGCACATGAACCAGCTGATGGGGGTCTGCCATGCAGCCAATTAGTTCCAGGATCACTCAAATGTTCTCAACGAGTCTCTTTCATTCAGTGATTGTAACGCTCGCCCTTATAGTGGAACCTAATGCCAACATTACTGGAAATTTTACTACACTTCACTTTCCTAATCATTGCTAATCTATTACAGAAACACCGAACATATCTACTCAACATTGTCCAACAACAATCACGTGACCTCAGTCACATGATCTTATCTCTTATCTCGGCTATACACCTCATGGCGTACACATTGCATTCTTATCATCGCCTCATGCTTTTCCTCTTGACTCACTTTCCCTTATCAGCCAATAGCAATAACCGCTCTTATCTAGAGCCTATAGCAATAGTCTCTCTTATCGCCTCATGGTACCCAGTGATCATACTTTTAACTACTTATGGTTAGTATAGCCTTAGCATAGCTTGGTCTGTGCACGGTCTCTCTTAGTATATATAGTTGTACTTATAGTAGTACAGACCTTAGTCTTATTCACCTTGTTATATTCCCCTTTCATTGATATACATCCTCTGTTGCCTCTAGGATAACACATCCTACTATTGATTAGACTCACAATGTCACAAGGTTCCCTCATAAGGTATAGTGGAAACAAGGGTCGTTACAGCGATACTCCCACTGCTTCTGACTTCATAGCACCTGACCCACCTCACTCCCCTGGTGACTCAGACGTCCAATCAAATATCAACTACTATCCTGCATCTCCAACCCACGAGGAGTTGGGAGACATTGAAATGGACTTGGGGTACATGGACACACCATGAACATTCACAGAGATCTTTCTGGGCTGTAGCGATTCATACCCTGGCGGCGCTACATTCATGGACATGTTCTGGAGAGACGAGTATGCTGGAGAGTGGGAGGAGAATTTGTATTACCCCTTTGCCTCTGAAGAAGAATGGCAATTTTCTTCCTGGTGCATGCGCTCTGGCTTGAGCATGGCTGCCATCGACTCTCTGTTATCACTAAGTATTGTAAGTCATCAAATGTTCTACATTGACTGGCACCTGACTACTATAACCGAAGATCAAACAGATCTTGCTTTCGTATTGGACTGCCAAGGAGCTTCGTGTGTGTATAGAGACCCTCCCATCAGGACCGCCGTGGTTATGCAAGCGGATGCAAGCTGAGGCTCCCACGAAGCAACCTGTTCGACTCTTCTATCGCCCAGCCCTTGATTGTGTTCAGTCTCTCATAAGTCATCCGTTACTCACTCCGCATATAGCGTTTGTCCCGTGAAGAGTTTGGACGTCAGCTTCTCGCATCTGTTGCATATATAAAGATTGGTTGAGTGGGGATCATGCATGGGCCATTCAGGTATCGCAATCATACTTGATCACTGCCTGAGTCATATTCACCCAGAATTCTAGGATGCTCTTCCTCATGGTGCAATGATGCTCGGCATCATTCTTTCCTCAGACAAGACTAATATCTCGGTGATGAGTGGAAACCGTATGGCGTACCCCCTCCTTATCAGTCTCACCAACATCATCCCAGAGATTCAATTCAAAATCTCCTTACATACATATCTACTTCTCGCGCTCCTCCCCATTCCGAAGTTCCCACATAAACACTCTTGCATCCGGAGTCTCTGCACGATAGACTTATCCATCAAGCATTGGATGAAGTCTTAGCACTGTTAAAAACTGCCGCACATGTGGGCATTATGATGAATGATCCTGTCGGCAATCTATGGTACTGCTATACACCCCTAGCGGCCTACATCGCGGACACTCCAGAGCAGTCTCTCCTGGCGTGCACAAGTCCCAAAGCATCACTGTTTACGACAGCGACACACAAACAATTCGGTGACACAGTTCTTCATCCTCCACACATCGGTGAAGACACACTCTCAGCCATTCACCAAGCGTTGGAGAAGTGCTCTTAACACAACTATTAAGCTTTTCTGAGGGTCGTCAAAATGCTACATTTGAACGGTGTCATTGAGCCGTTTTGGGCAGACTGGCCGCTGTCTTGTCCTTCCAAATTCCTTCATCCTGAGTCCCTTCACCACTTTCACCGGTTTTCTTGGGATCACAATGTTAAATGGTGTGTAGAGGTCATTATGGTGGCTGAAATTGATTTCCATTTCTCCCTTCTGCAACCCACTGTAGGATGTCGCAGGTTCGAGGATGGTATCTCAAAACTAAAGCAGGTCACTGGATGCGACCATCATTCAGTTCAACGCTATATCATTGGAGTTATCGCTGGTGCTGTTCCTCGCCGATTCCTTATTGCAGTCTGTGCACTGCAGGACTTCCATTATCTTGTGCAGGCACCAACCTTCTCTGATCAGTCACTTGACAGGCTGACAGACACACTCCGGGTATTTCATGACAACAAAGACACAATAGTACAGGCTGGTGCTCGAGATGACTCATGGGGAATACCTAAATTGGAATTGATTCAAAGTGTAGCTTCCAGCATTCATCGTTCTGGTCCTGTCATGCAGTGGTCAGCTGACACTACTGAACACACACACATTCAAGAGATTAAAGTCCCTGCTCAGCTCAGTAACAACCAAAATTACTACGATCAAATTGCTCGTTACCTCAATCGTTCAGACAAATGCTTTCATTTTGATGTTGCCACATACTTCCAAGCTTGGCGTGAGGTAGTTAGCCTCTGAGAGGATGACAATGCTGACTTTGAGCAGGAGGGTGAGTATGATATTGGAATCGACACAGAGGCTCCCTCGCTTCATGACCACATGAACGTGTTGCGTCCAATTGTGGATTACTTTGTTGTCGCTGATGCCTTTTCATGTGGTGCCATCTCCAATGCTCTGAAGCCCCATCACACCCTTTCGACTCCTACCACCGCTTTCCATATCAAACAAACCGTCCCTCAGTATGACTGTCGATGAAGCAGCTACCCTTTATGGAATTCCTAATCTCCGTCCTGCAATTTGGGAATTTTTGCACCATGTCCAGCATGGTACAGATCATCCTGTTTTGGGCGTCTGGACTCCAGACATGCAGTGTCCACTACCATTTGACCGCATTCAAATATGGTACAAATTACGCGTACAGCAATTTCTGTATCATGACAGGAACAGGGTGGATGTTTCGCAAACTGTATGCGCATATCCCCCCTCTGGCGATCACCCACACGGACTCTATGATGCTGTTATCATGAGTCCCGGTCCTGAAAGTGATTGGCCTCAGAAAGGTCTTGAAGGTATGATCATTACATTACTATTGAGGTTGGTACTGTACTGAGCAAGACACCAATGATAGGTCACCTCATTGTCCAGCTTAGGCTTATCTTCCGTCCAATAAATACCGACTATTTCACTGCTTATGTCCAGCATTTCAATGTAAGTGACGTCCGTTTGGGAACTACTGGCATGCATTCGCTTAGACGGGCAATCAAACTGAATGGAGCTTGAATTGGGGATGTGGTCCCTGTATCACATATACAATCTGCCGCTCATCTGATCCCCAACTTCGGCAAGGAAGCACATGCTCGTTTGACACGTAAGAGTAGCTACAAGTTATCGAATGATTTTTGGCTCAACAAGTACTGGTTGAAGGAATTCTACTAGGTTTTATGTCCTTTGTAGTCGTGCTATTCATTTGTTCTCTGATGATGTAGTAATAGACCTCGATGCAATCAATCAGTTGATAATCAATGTCAATATATATTTCTAGGGACCATAAAACTCGTACCCTACCACATCTCAACCCTCCCCCCTCCTCATATCCACAGTAAACTCACCAATGAACATGCAATGGGTAACTAAATCTATCAGTACTAATTCATTAAACTCTGTCTGATGCGACCACTAAGCACAATACGCCACTGTCACTATGTGCAGTACATTCAGCTCCAAGCCTCTAACGTCCCTGACAGCGAGCCCTCCTTCAGTTAGCCATACCCCCTCAATTCTGTCGAAGGGTGGATGTGTACCATGCATCCATGGATGACAGGGTTGCAGAAGACACAGCCCCTGTCCACTGCATGCTCAACAAGGAGCAGACAAAGGACTTTTTGGCCAAGCTTTTCCCTGACAAGAGATTGTTCTCAATGTCAAATGGCGACTCTGCTGCTGGAGCTCGAAGCATTGACTCGCTTCTTGGCGTCATGCAAGAAGTACTGCAATGGGAAAATGGTCGCTGGAAATACTACCCAAATCCCTCCAAAACAGAGAATTTGGAGGAGGGAATCGCCAACTTCCTTAATGATATAATCTGTCACACTCCAGATTCTCATATGTGCATGAGGTAAGTAAGTAATTGTAATTCTAGTCTATGTTGGTGGCTAACTTTACGCTAGACAATGGACCAGGAAAGCTGCAAACAGACCCATGGATGGTTTGAATGGCACGATCCGAAAGCCTGACCTCCTCCTTTGTGAAGAGGGAATGATCAAGAAGCGCATTGCTGAAAGGGAGAAGTTCAACATGAGAACCGATGTCTACGCCCTGGGTGAAATAAAAAAGAGTTATAGTGACGATAACAAGAAGGATTCATACATTGAACTCACTGGCAAGGCTGCTTTTCTACTTGAAGTTCAGGATGGACATTACACAATGCCCGGCATTCAGTTTGTAGGTTCTAATATCATCCTTACTTTCTTTGACCGGGGTGGCTCCATCTCCATGTATCCTCTTGACATCCATTGAATCCCCGCAGAGTTCCTCTGGATTCTTCTTGGGGTCACATTCACTGACGGGACCATGTTCAGTTTCGACTCAACCATCTCCCCCACTCAGAATGATCGAAAGCATATCCAGATCATCCAGAAAGATGATGAATTTACCATCTATGTCAATATGCTACTCTTCTTCTCCGGGACGTTACATGGTTGAGGTACAACCATGTGGAGCAGCATGCTTACGATCAATGAAGAATTACGGGAAGTTGTCATCAAGGATACCTGGGTAGACCAGCTGCGAAGATACACTGAAGGTAGAATATTGAAGATACTGGAGGCGGCCAAAGTGAACGGGGTACCAAGGCTGGTACACAAACAACAGGTTCAAACCACGCACCCCATCACACGGGAACTCCTGAACCATTTGACTCACATCTTTCGTTCCATTATCAGTGTCACGGATGGTGACCCCCCATATAATTTGCGCATCTTGTCACGCTTGGTCTCAAAACCAAAAGGCTTCCCGATTTTTGACTTTGCTTCCCTCACTGAGCTCCTTGTCACCCTAATTTATTGTCTATATGGTAAGTCCAAGTTGAATCCTTGTTCAGCACAGACTGATATCTAGTAGCCCATCGGGACGCTGTTCTGGTAGTGTATGTACTCCATCGCGATATCAGCCTCTTAAACCTCCTTCTTGTCCTGGCAATGCAGAGTGACCTCAGTGTGGTCTTCGTAGATCGGGTCCTTCAAGAACCCAAACATACCTGAATTCAAGCAAAAATCCAGAAGCTGGCTCGTCATGGCCTTTTAGGTGGTTGGGGCTATGGCATCCTAACAGGTGACCATGACACTTCAAGCCCAACTCCTGAAATTCATGTCGCAGATGAAACCAAAGTGCTTGGAAAGAAAGACTTGCATGATGTACATAGCATTGTCATCCCCGTGGCCGACCAACCCCTCCCAGAGGATGCAAGTGCGTCTGTTGACACAAGTCCACTTCAACGCACGGTGCGTCTTCCATGGATTTGATTTATTTTTCTTTTCTTGACAAATTCCAGGGAATGTGGGCCTGGATGGCTGCTGAACTCAGCCACATAGGGCCTGGGAAGCTAGTGGTGCATGAAGCTCAACACGATTTGGAATCATTCTTTTACATTTTGCTCATAATTTGTCTCCTGTACGACAACCCTGGCTGGCTCAAACCCACCAAAGATCTTGTCAAATGCTTTGATCCCTTTTTTGCCATAAACCAGTCCAGCATGCTCAAAACTGTCATGGTCCAATCCACCTTCGGCTGGACGGCACTCATGATTCCATACATCTCGCCATATTTCTGGCCACTTATCCCCCTTCTCAAGGAAGTCTGCAAGGAGCTCATTCTACCCATTAAATGGCACAGAGACAAAATGCAGGCGAACAGGGCTTTCACACATGACGACTTTATTGAATCTATCATTACGACGCTCTCCACACTCCCGGATAATTGTTGGCTATTGAAGGAGGAAGTAAACCTTTCAAGCACTACGGTGGTACCGTGGGGCAGCAGCACAACAAGTTGTGCACCTCCACTTCCAGCACACACTACTGCGTCCCCTAGCTGTGGGACCTTCAGGTTGTCTGGAGATTCCCTCCAACAGGTCCCTCCAATTCGGATACCAGGAACGTCTTCTGCAAGCGGCTCTAAACGCCATTTTGAAAATGAGGTCAAGTCGAACTCTCAGCTGGCAAAGAGACACGTGGGTACGTTGGATTCGCATGGCACAGAGTCAGAGGTATCAAGTACCATTATGAGTTGGGTTGATGTGGATGGATCCAATGCAGTTGTGTAGAGCCAGGGGGTGTTGTCATTGTGCCATACATATGTTTCATTGTTTTATTTTACATACACTAGTACCAACGTCGTGTATGTACTTGTCTTATGTAATGAACTTTGACGTATACAATCTTGCGTCTTCACTTGTGCTGTCACAAAAATGTTGAAAACTCATGATGCAGCCCCTTGTCTTTATTTTTGCATGATGGCGGCCAAGCACAAAATCATATATGAGAGCAAGGATGACGATTACACTGGTGATACGAGCAAGAAAGCTCGGACAGCCCCGGGCATAGAACAAGGTATGTGCATTAGTATACAAGTGGAAATGGTCTCTAATCATAATGTCGCATTGTGACTGAAGGTGTCGATATGTCTGGCGTGCGGTGCTCCGAATGCTCTGGCAGAGGTGTTGGAGGTCGATTGACCAAAACGGCCCTCAGCAGTCGACATTGCTACACAGGGTGAAGAGGTCAACCCCATGGCACCTTCCTCCCAGAACACCAGTAGAAGCACCTCTCACAAGGGATGAGCTACATTGAATGGAACGGAAATTGGATCACCCCTGGCCCACCCTCAGCCTATGCCTCCTCCACCATCCTTGCAGCCGGAGTTCGCATTGGCAGCACCCGGTGAACAATTCAGTTTCAGGCTTCCAGGCAGTGCATCTCAAGTCGAGAGGGATACTCAAGCTCCCATTTGCACTCAGTTTCCCAGTGTACCGTCACTGTCTTTCAATCGTGACAGTCCCATACCGCAGACCAGCAGCAGTACTCAGGCACCAACTCACACCTGGTTTTCTGCGTCCCAATCATCGTCCCAAGGTTCAGTACCATCATCGCGCAGTGCTTCATTGTTCTTGGGTGGATCTTCAGGAAGGGCCTCAACAGCACCAACATCTCGTGCACAATCTGTGTGTTCCTTGGATGGACGATCCATTGCCCAACCGTGCATTTTCCCTTCCTAAAATGCTTCGCAGCCACATTCATCAGCTTTTGACTCTACTTTCGCCAGCTCTCATTCCATGACATCCTCACGGCCCCATGCAATGGACACTTGTGAACATGATACCAGTCCTGCAAGATTACTAATGGACTGCCTCTTTCTATGGCTTACCATTGCACATTGATGGGACCGGCCACAGTCTTTCCACTGCTCCTGGCTTCTGTGCTACCAGAGATGTCCAGTTAGAGCATTAGGTAAGGCATCTGTCTATTGCGTACCTATTCATTCAACCGTCCATCCCTAGATCGATGAGGCCTCTCCAAGTGAGGATGACAGGTTTGCAGAGAAAATGCTTCATCAAGGTATGTCCCAGTATGCCTATGACACTTGGAGAATGCATAATTGCCGTTCCTGCAGATGATGAAAACTTCGCAGGGTCACCACCACCAGGTATGTCGCCTGATAATTGAATATCTTGTCTAATAGCCCTGCCGCAGATGACGAGACAGCTGTCAACAGCACAACTGCGCACCAGAGTCAACCCATGCCTCATACGCCAAGTTGTGCTCAAGGTATGTCATATTGCATTCCATGCCCCATCCTAATTTCTATCACCATAGGCAACGACACGGCCATGCAACAACAACAGGCACATACATCTGATTTCTTGGATTCAAGCCAGTCTCATTTGCCTGTGCAATCTGAGGACATCGTGAACACACACCGCTGACATAACCGTGCACCCCGTTTGCCCAGTAACACCCAGTTACTTACTGCAAGGCAGTGGCAGACTTCGTCCACTAAGCAAGTCGCAGGTGGAGCTTTACATAATGGTGATGTCCAAGAACCCTCCACCGCATCCAGGACCAGCCAAGAACTCACCACAGCACCCAAGACTGGCCAAGAACCTGCCACTGCATCCAAATCTAGCCATTCAGTTCGCCCTGCCTCGGAATGTGCAGAGCCGTGGCAACTTCATTTTTACGACCCACCGACTCATGATATCATTGAACGCGTGAAACAGTTCTCCCATTGCGATGTCGCCTCTGTCGACTCATTCCCTGTCCATGCTACATTCAGTACCAAAGCCATCAAGTACATCAATGAGGCAATTGCCGAGCACCAGTCCTGAGGCTTAATCATTTCAGACGGTAAGCTTGCGCCAACCCGCATCTTCGATCCCTCCGTCATCTGACTGGTCATTCTAGGTTGGTGGCCACAACATGCTTCCAGTATCACCAGACTCGTGCGTACTCATTATTCTCTCCCTGACGTTGTCATTCACATATATCAGTTGTGGGAGGACCTAAGCAGTTGGCACTCAGCAATGAGGAAAAAAGCCTGTATGTTTGTCATGCAACAATATCAATGGGATCCTGAAAATCTCTGTGACTGAAACATCGAGATCGCCAAGAACCTTTTGGGAAATGGTGGTTTATTTCTGAAGGATGATGTAGATGAAGAGGTAAGATGGACTATTCATAATAAAATGAACTAACATCATTGCCAGGGACATGCCAACAACCTTGCACATCCAGCTCTCTCGGGGATCATTATCGACTTTTTTTACACTGGTTCTGCCTCGGTTGGCAAATTGTTCCCTGAAGTTTTCACTGAAGAAGTTCCGAGGGTCACAGTGGCTATTGCTGCTACTGCCGTTGGTTTATTTGTTGCTTTCGTTACTTGATATTGATAGCTTCATGCAGCTCAAGGTTGTGCTTGATGAGATCGCCTCAGGTCAAGGCAAAGTAGATTTCCGGGTCAACACTTATATGTTGGTCTATAGGGAGATCCTTGGGTTGATGAGCAAATGTGATACAAGTCCGATTCACTGTGCCAAAACGAGGGCTTTGTGAAGGTGATGGGCTCAACTTGGGAGGTACGCAGCCCACAGGATCTCATATCATCACCACTGATGTGGTTCTCAGTAATGGTATGACTGATCAGGAACCGTTTGTCAGAGGATGTGGATTTGATGTTGACCTTGACTGATAATATGTACAGACTGGATACACTCATTCTTGTATGCTTAGTTTGTACTGTCCAATCCTATTGTTTTCTATGCCAGATCTCTCCGTGCCCAATCAAGCACAGTCTGGGTCCCATCTGTCTGGTTCTGTCTAGACTGTTATATTTCCAACAAGATGGCTCTGTCTAGCCTAGAGATAGCATGGGACAGACTATGGGCTTTTGTCTGGGTCTTGACAGTTGGGAACCTTTCTGTAGCTTTCTGTACTGTTTGTTAAGGTAGCCAAAGTTGTCCAACTGTGTCTAGGAGGGGGTTGGTTTGCTGATGTGCGCACATCATCATCGAGGGTGAGCACAAGCCCAACCTCAGTCAAGGCCAGGCCCATTGCCATCAGTTGTTCCTGGGTGATTTTCAGTCATTTCATCACATGCGAGGACTGCGGGTACTTACCAATGCGTCCTTCCACTGCACAACCCACATCCCCTGCTCCTCTTCGAGATCCGGACAGTCGTCCAGCGTGCATTTTGCCAGGTCGACAACGTGGCCAGATGCACTCTTGTACGTGGTCTGGGCCGCTTCCTTCTTCTTGGCATCTGGGCTGGGTGCGGCGATTGCAAGTAGCTTGCTGAGCGCACTTGACATGGTGTCAACGGTAGATGGAGATGGTAGTAATTGAGAGAAAAGAAGTGAGGCATGTTGTATGGCCCTATTTATCTAATTTGTGGTCCAAACTCCACAAATGTCTACATCCACAAGTCACGTCTCGCGAGGTGGTTCTCACAATCACATGACTCGCTGACTGGGGACAGTCAGTATCTAAGTCCTCCACAGATGTAGGGAAGCTATGTTCCCTAACCTCGTATGACCTCGTTTAGCCTCCCCATCATTCATCTTCAGTTCCCCATTCTTCATCCCTTACAAGGAATTGAAGTCCAAAGTGTTCGTCCTTAGTCTGATTGAAGTCCGAAGTTATAACGCAAGTCTGATGCCATGTCCTTTGTCCGTGTCCATCCAAATTGTGTCAGGTGTTCTTATGTGTGGTTCGTAATCATCTATTCCTGTTTTGAAACCTAATCACAGGTTCGTTTCATTGGCGTTGTTGTTTACAACAATGATTCCATGTTTGTTCCTGAGCACATTCTCCTCGGACTTGATATTTGACTTGTCACAGGGACTTAGTCAGCATTCATGATGTTTCCTATCCAATGTTTGTTTCATCTCTTTAATTTACTTCGTCCTTGGTTACCATTAAGTCCAGAGTATGCTCCTGGACTATAAATATCTGTATTTGGATATCCAAATCCATCTTTTGCCCAGTTGGTGTTGATCATCTCCTTTTCGTCCACATCACCCCAATACAAAGTCTGGTGCCTGTTGCACAACTTGCCATCACTCTCACTTGCTTCTCACAAGCTCAATGCTATATCCCCTTACAAACACTTCTTACCTTCAACTATCCGAAATTCTGGACTTCGTCTGGGAGAATTGGACTTCATTTCTGTGTCCTCCTGCTCTTCAACTCATGATTGAATCCCTTTAGGGTCGAACATATTGCACCCTTAGACCTTTACCTCTTGCTAGGGACCTGCTTGGCATAGTCCAGGAAGGTTGCCAGTGACCCCTTGTTATCAACAATGGTCAAACAATTAAGATAGACCAGCGAGAATACCTCAACAAAGTCATTGAGTGATGCGGTATGACTAACACAAAAATCGCCAACACCCCTCTTCCCCAGGGTTACTACCCAGAGAAGAATGACCTCTCTGTCCAACTGGAACTTTGAATGCGATTCCAACAGGTTATCAGATCATTGCTGTATCTTATGATCAGCACAAGACCTGATATATCATATGCAGTTACCCAACTCGCCCGCATGTCTGCAAATCCATCAGAAGAGCATCTAAACAAGGCTCTATATATCTGCCAGTACCTTCTTGGTATCCAAGACTACTCTCTTGTATATAGCGGAAAAACTGGCAAAGGCATTATCGCCTGCACTGATTCTGATTGGGGACAGGACAAAGTCATGTCTCACTCGCAAACAGGTTTCTACCTGAAATTCGCAGATGGTGTGTTCTTGTGGAATTCACACTTACAAAAGACCACAGCTCTGTCTTCTACAGAAGCTGAGTACATGGCCTTGAGCGACTGTACATGCCAGGCTATTTGGATTCATCAAATGATGGAAGAACTCGGCTATGGCCTTGGCCCCATCCCCGTTTGTGGTGACAATCAATGTTCACTCTTCATTGTGCAGAATCCAGTTACCGAAAAACGTTCCAAACATATCCAGATCTGTTACCACTTTGTACATGATGCTGTGATGCTATGGAAGCAGGTTGAGCTACTCTTTATCCCAGGAACTGACAATCCTGCAGATATGTTCACTAAGAACCTTGGACATGTCAAGTTCAAGGAGTTTTGCTCCCAGCTCAGTTTGGAATTCAACTCGCCATCTTAGACTGTGCAGACATTTTTATTTTACTTTATATTCCTCTATATTAAGTAAGCATTACAAAGCATATATAAGACTCTGCTGAGTCTGAAATATAATACATCTCTCTTGACCAGCAACCACTATCATCTCTGAGAACTCCCTAGCCTCCCAGGTAAGTACCCCTAGAGTAGATTCCTAGGTAGTCCGTGTGGCAATGCTGGCTACCAGATATTGCAACAAGACCAACATCTTTGAAAACCTTAAACCTCTGTTCCTTAGTCTTTGTGCTACTATTGAGTGCACACTTACCTTGAACCTCTTTGAACAATTCAAGGCTACGCTTGACTCTACCCGAGCCAAGTGTAACAAAAGATCTAAGCTACCCCTTGCGGCTACCGTCACAGTAGTACCGCTTAACCATAGCTCGTCGACCCATCCTCCCTAGGTCGTTGTGGAGACTACCCCTGGAACCTGTTGAACCCTCCGAACCCTCTGACTCCACCAATGAAGAAACTTCAACCCCAGATCCTGACATCATCCTCTCTTCACAAGACAACGACCCTACCCTAGAACTTTTCCACCAACTATCCGCTTCCCTCACTATTCCTTGTATTCCCACTCCCCCTTCCCCCACTCCCATTGCCCTCACTAGATGAATCTTCAGACCTCCTCCACAACCCTTTGCCCCTGTTCCTCCACTCAGACCCACTCTTCCCCTACCAAGAAACTCCATGTCTTCAAAACCCATGGAACTTTGTCTTGGAGCTCCTAAACTATTCAACAAATCTTCAGATATGGCCAACCAATGGCTGAATACTATCTGATTCTACCTTGCTGTGAATACCTCTGTCTATGACACTGATGCAAAACAGATTATGTTTACCTTATCACATATGACAAAAGGATCTGCTTTTGTTTGGGCTAACACCTTTAGACAATCAGTAATCTTCTCTACCACCATCACCTTTGGAACCTTCTCTGACTTCTGTAAAGCATTCAAAGAAGCATTTGACCTCAAAGATACTGTCGCTAATGCCATCTCTTGGCTTACCACCAAGTAAATGATCTCCCACCCAAAGAAGAATGGAGAATACCTCCTTTCTCTCCCCACTTACACTGCTGATTTCAAGAGCAATGTCCTGATCAGATTGTTACGCTTGGTCCGGGTAGGAACGAGCGTAGCCTTTGAATGGTCACGGGACAAGAGCGTCGAGTCAAAAGTACGACGAGGACTTATAGAACGGAGGGTCAAAGGTCAAAGGGGACTGGGCTGAGACCAGTAGTTTAAGGGTTCAAGGGTTCCTTGTGGGGGCGTCCACACAAGGGTCAAGGGTACTGGGCTGATACCAGTGGTTCAAGGGTTCAAGGGAGCTGGGCTAGTACCAGCGGAGGATGAGGCAAGAGCAAATAGATTGTACGAAGTACGGGAAGACAAAGGAGCTCAAGCGTGGGGAAACGCTAGAGCGGTATCTACGACTTATATATGTTGGATATACAAGCGTTAAGGG
>JBBPRQ010000620.1:0-19106 GCA_038093095.1 Boletus insuetus | reverse complement strand
TGGTTGAAAGCCATCCCAGCTTCGACCGTCGACGTACCGTAAACTCCTCGAGGGAACGATACTTTCCCTTGGCCACCTTGACCGACATCGTCCCAAGGTCCATTGGATTCTTGATCACGTCCGTATACCCAGGTACCTGCACAGGATCCACAGGCTGAATGAAAAACGCATAGTCGTCTTTCCTGCCCATTGTCGTCAGCTCGAACCAGACACGACGCAGCATCACACGCTCACTTTTTGATCTGTGTAATCAACTTTGTCAATACCTCTTTCAGAGGTTTCAGCTTGATCGGCCGAGGAATTTTAAGCCGTTGCTCGAGTTCTGCACTTGCTTGCTTGGGTTTAAACTTTTTCCCTGCATTGGCGGCTTTGAGAGCGCGGAGAGATGGGAGGACGAGGGTGATGCCAGAGTGTCCATTTTGTTGGCCGGTCGACGTCGACGGTGAGTTTTCGCCTGCAATGTCCAAATCGTCCATCTCGACTTGGAGACGTCCAAAGTCACCGCCTCACAAAGTCAGATGGCGAATGCCGGAAACATACCTCTTTTGGAAAGTCTCCGAAAATTTAATATATTTTTGTGACGCATCTGCACTTAAGGGTATACATGTACATATGCTTTTTGGACTCTAGCGTGAATATGCAGGATACATAATATGAACAATGGCCTAACGACTAGATCCAACTTTTGTTGACTTCAACCCGTGACTCGGATTCCCGTCTTTACACTCACTGGGCTAGTATGTGTTCATATTGGTAAACAGATGAGATAGAGTATAGACATCGTACAAACTAGTCCACCCACAGGTTATGCCAGGGGGACCGCCTGGTTGTAACCCTGAGAATTATGTTGTATACACAAAATATTGGCCACATGAGCCTTCGCCATACGGGGCTTCCATCGTAAAAGAATCTACTTTTGTGCTGGAACGCTATGACTAGCCACCAAGTGCCAAGCATCACAGCAATCGTTACTCCGATATATTGAGCCAGGTTCGGAGTCGTGCCAGGGACGATCTCCTTCACATTCATCCCAAACACGCACTTCACAATAGTGAGGTTTGTGAAAACAGGCTGTGACGACAACTCACTGCATTGAAATGTGCAGGTAAGAAGAGCAACAATAAATATGCAATCTATGTTGTACTGGTTAGCCATCGTAGAGGGGGTAGGACCAAACGCACCGTCTTCCTACCCGCGGTGTCCATTATCCGTGCTACAACCCGTGCCTGCATAAGTTTACTGCGCCTAATAATATTGGTCGAATCAACCAGTTGCGCGGTGTTCTGAAGCAGATCCGAAATCATCAACCAATGTTCCTCTAACCCGCTGATATCGGAGAGCAGACCAGCAACTTCTTTTTGAATGAGATCCCTCGAGAACCTCCGCTCTGCATCGCTGATTGACTTGATGTCCATCGCTGGGTTCGGTGTTTCCCCGATGAACGCAACAGATCTACGGAGATGCTCGAGTAACTGCCCGTAGCATAACACATGAGATTGCATCTCTCGCAATTGGTAAGCATGGTCTACTTTGGTATTCCTCACTGGATCGTCTCCCTGGAAGATTTGTGATGAATAAGAAAGAGTGTGGGGAGCTGTACTGCTTACAAG
Source organism: Boletus insuetus (assembly GCA_038093095.1). NCBI lineage: Eukaryota > Fungi > Basidiomycota > Agaricomycetes > Boletales > Boletaceae > Boletus > Boletus insuetus. The sequence continues at coordinate 17,496 of JBBPRQ010000620.1, read as the reverse complement.
TTCGTTACTGCGGATGCGGAGCACTTTGAACGTCTCGACCCATTCCCAGAAAACATATCGCAAGATAACGATGAGAACAAATGTCGGATCTTTCGACATTTTTGACCGGTGTACCATCCTACAATTCCGTTGTAGAACGGACTGGACATGCTCTGCATGTGTCGTGCGCCACTTCGTGCACGGATGGTAAGAGATGATCGTACTCGTTATCGTTGTGCGGACCATATGGATAGCGAGTAGGTCTCGTACTAGGATGGTTCCGCCTGACCAAGGTACCTGCATAAGGGCTTTTGCAATGTTTGGCAACATTAACAAACATACTTTGGAGAGTGAGTGGTCCATCGGCTCCTCTGAGCGACATCTCATCTGAACAACATTATTGAACGCTCGGGAAAACAGGGCAAGGACTTACCCTGGACAGCTGCTTGTTGCTCCTCCGACATTATACCCACGGTACTTTCATGCTCAACAGATGGTTGGTTCTTCAGCGCACGTATAAACGGCAAAACAATTGTTATATCTGAAAATATGAGTGGGGAATAGACCCAGACACAAGTTTCAGCCTCAACTCACGATCGCCTTCTGCAGGTTTAGGATCATCTTGATATGCTGACGAGATCCAGTTCGCTGAAGACAAAAAGAATGGAGGTTCGATGTTGTATCTGGGCGTAACTTGAGAGGTTTGCGGAGGTGCGGAAAGATGATGACGTACTGCGCGCCCATCATCTGCAAAACTTGAGACGTCATGTTCTCGACGAAAATTACCCGAACATGGGCAGGTCGCTGAAGCCGGTCTCCGTGAGCACAATACCGTGACCATAACAAACATCTTATACGGTACGTACAGGGGTCCGAAGCCATTTCCAACATGCAGTTGTTGACGCTTCGTCCCCATTAATGTGAGCAATACTACACTGTTTGCTTTCCCCATTATCCAACATATCTACCTTGTGGAGCGTGCATAACTCCATATGGTCGTAGTCGAGGAACATCCCACTCCTCTGCACTCGGTTGGGTGTCCAATCTGGAAAAAGGCATTGAGGGTAGGTTTTCCAATCCTCCATAACGCCCTGCCAGTGCATCACTTTTGAGTAACGAGGCGGGGTGTGGGCGGTATCCGTGCTAGTGTCGGGGTACATCCACCGCCATGGATTAGAGGGGGATGCACAGTGGTGTCTGGTAACAAAGGCATGACTTTGATCAAGGGCGTTAGAGAGTGAGAGATCACAAGCAACTCACGCTGTCAGGGGTACCCTCGACAACTGGGAAGCATCCCTATGAAGTGCGGGACGGGAATTGTCAGATCGGCCTGGAGTCGGTACAATGCGAGGCGCAGGCATGGGGATCCAGAGGGATGGCACGACTCGCGAACAGGCTTATTTTATTACAATCCACGAGGCGAACAGCAAGCCGGCCGACGCGGCATGGCAAAGTTGCTACGTACTATACAAAAAGCTACAAGTAAGGTATTATTTACCTTGGGAATATATTCGAATAAGAAAAACGCACTTAACGTTCATATCGTCGACAAGGCACTCGGTATCCACGATATTATCGATATTCACTGTATTTGATCTATTGCATGACAAAATATAGTTGCTTCTGAGAGCCCGATTAAAGATACTCCTTATCATCTAGTGACTACAGTTCATCTGCTTTAATCCATGTCAAACTCGCTGGGCTAGTGTTCAAGGGGGTAAAACAGGTGATACATAAACGTCGTACAAACTAGACCGCCAACAGGGTGCGCCAGCGGGTTCGCCTGATGATCTGGATAATTGTGTTGTATATGGAATATACTGGCCACATGAGCCTTCGCCACATGGGGCTTGCGGCGGGATAGAAATCACCGCTATCCCAGAGCGCTATGGCTAGCCAGGAAACACCAAGTACCATCGCGAACAATGACTCAACAAATCTGGCCAGGCTGAGCAATGTGGCAGGTTTGGCCTCAAACCAGTTGGCGCGAAACACGCGCTACACAATTGTGAGGTACGTGGAAATGGGCTATATGGAAATAACTCACTGTAGATAAATGAACAGGGAAGAAGACCATCAAAAAATACACGGTCTGGGTTGTGCTGGTCAGCCAGCCGTACAGGAATGTCGGAACATCAAATACACCTGCCTTCCACCACGTCCTGGAGCGCTCCATGCCCCTCATCACTCTCTGCATGTGCATATGGTGCCTTTCAATTCTGCTGATGCTTTGGACCTGATGACAGCAGGTTGAGAAACGTTGGATGACGTAGTATTGGCGCGACGAACCAAACTTATGGCATTTTCAACCCGCCCAGACCACATCAACCTCTGTTCCTCCAGTCTACAGATTTCAGAGAGCAATCCAGTAACTTCTTTTTTCATGAGATCCGTTGAGATCCTCCGATCTCGATCGCTGATCGATTCGGCGTCCATCGCTGGGTTCGGCGTTTCCCTGACAAATGCAACAGATTTATGGAGATGCTGGAGCAAATGCCGGTAGTGTAACACATGTGCTTGCAGCTCATACAAGTCTCGAATGTGCCTCAAGTTGACTTCTCCATCCCATATGTCATTGTTCTCCTGAAAGGATTGAAATGATTAAGAATTGGTGTAATAGATCGGGTTGCTTACTAGTTTGTAGATGGGATCGTACAACTCCTCAAACACCTCGTCCCATGCCTGGAGAACATGTCTAAACATAGCAATCAAAACGAACGTCGGATCTTTTGATGTTGAGAAGGTCTTTGACCAGTGCGCCCTGTTATAATTATGTTTTACAACGGATCGAAAACGCGTTGCAGACATTCCGTGCAACTTTGAGCAAGGATGGTAAGAGATGAGCGTGCTCATCGTCGTTGTGCGGACCATATGAATAACGAGAAGGTCTTTTTGAATAATTATACCGTCTGTCAAAGGTATCCGCTTAAGGGGCCTTTCCGATGTTTAACAGACTTACTTCGGAGAGTGAGGGGTGTGTCGGCCACTCCGAGCCCCATCTCATCTGAACAACATCGATAATCGCTCAGGAAAACAAGATGGCGACATACCCCGCATAGCCGCTTGTTGCTCCTTCGACATTATACCCATGGTACTTTCTCGCTCGACTCGAATGAATGGCAGAACGATTGTTATGTCTGACAATACGAATGAGGAGTACAGTTATGAGTCCGGATTCACTCAGCTCACGATCACCTTCTTGAGGTTTAGGGTCGTCTTGGTACCCCGACAACATCCAGTTCGCAGAGGACAGAAAGAAAGAAGGATCAATGTTATATCTGGGTGACTTGAGAAGGCTGTAAATGCACAGAAAGACGACCTACTTCGTGCCTAGCATCTGCAAAACTTGAGATGTCATGTTTTCGACACAAAGAATTCGAACACGAGCAGGTCGCTGTTACCAATTCCTCAGAGTACACAACAAATACCCAATATACTAGTACTTACAGGCGTTTGCAGCCAGTTCCAGCACGCAGTTGTCAAATTTTCGTTTCCATCAGCGTGAGAAATGCGGTAGAGCTTGCTGTCCCCATCGTCCATCATATCCACTTCGTGTACCGTGCACAACTCCACATGTTCATGTTCGAAGCTGAGCAACACTCCACTCCTCTGCACCCGATCAGGTGTCCACTCTGGAAAAAGGCATTGAGGATAGCTTCTCCAATCTTCCATAATGCCCGGTATTACTTTCGAATAACAAGATTGGGTGTATTTGATGTCCATGCTGGGGTACATCCACCGCCATGGATTCGAGGGGGTCGCACAGTGGTGTCTGGTATGTTGACATGGGTTTTGTTCAAAGGTAGTAGAACAGAGAGATAACGAACTGGCGCTTACGCTGTCAGTAGTACCTTCTGGTACTCGGACTCGGAAGCACCCCTATCAAGTGTGAGACGAGAATTAGGTTGGTTCGATGCAACGTGACGCGCAGACATGGTTAGAATTCTGACTCTGAATAGGGCCAGAGGCAGGAACCAACAAGCCTGCTTTTAAGTACGTCCAATCCCAAGGGAAAGAAGTAAACAATAGTATAAGGCGGCCCATCACAAAAGTTGCAGTGAAATTGCCCTATACGTTCTCAGCTTAGACTAGGCGTCCTAACCGGAGTTTGAAACTAATCTAGACCCGCTATATGCTGCCGAATAAGGCAAGCCGTCAATAGACTTCTTGCTCGAGTCTATGTAGTCACTGTCGTGTCATGGCGATGCCGTCGGCATTCCGCTGCACCTCTGTCGGCATCCCGAGAACAAGATGGCACTAGCCAACGCCGTGCCGTGCAGGATTCTGAGATCTGATCGATAGGCGGATACATAACACACCAGCGATAGTATTTTGCTGGGCTGTGCACGAGCACAACTAGGTGACATATTACAGTACTACTCGGGGTGACTCATCGGCGACAGCGTGAATATCCATTGCTGAATATAGCACAGTACTTTCCAGTTGAGGATCCATAGGACAGCCTCGTGACCCCGTAGAAGCATTGTCTACAGTGTCGTCGGCCACCTCAGGGTACTACACACATACATACACATGGCTCATCGGCACGCCATCGAGCAAGTTACAACCATTGGTAAAACCGTCAACACTTCCATGCTGTACATTGGATTGTATTATTATCATGAGGTCCAGAGGAGGCACTACCAACGGTCTTCGTCGCACTGGCCATCCTAGGTAAAGAGACAAGTTTTCAAAGCACAAGTCCGACCATGTCTCCTTCCTGGTCCCAAGGTCGGCGTGGTCGGTGCGACTCACCAGACTAAGCATTATCGGCCACCTCAGAGTAGGAGTGACATCATCATGAGCTGATTCATATCAGACACGCCCTTTTCTATAAGTATCTCCATGTTATCATGAGCCTTATCGACAATGAGAATGATAGCATATTAGTTACTGAGTAATTAAAAAGGCACTGCCAATGCTCTTCGTAGTCAAGGTTTCAAGCCCAAGTCAGACCATGTCTTCGTCCTGGTCCCAAGGTCAGCCTAGTTGGTGGGACGCAAGAGATACTTGAACCTTTCGGTTGAATTTCAACTCTTCTGCCCTGTTTCGCGCTCAGACTTGCGCTTTCCCCAACATTTCAGCCCACTTAACGGATTTTTCTTGGATTTCTGCTTCGGATTGGGGTTGGGCGGTCCTTGCTTAGGGCTTTCTTCCCGTTGCGATGTGATGGGGGGCTGAACTTGTTCAGTACTAGGTAGCCGACAGACATCGGCCGAAATCGCATTCGCACAGCCATCTTTACCGAGAGGATCAGTCTGTTCATCTTCCTGTTGCACGTGCTCCACCTCTCTTGAAGAGGTTGTCGCAGGAAGCTTTGACCGCTCGGGTTAGCTTACGATTATATATAGCAAAAGAACACACAGCTCACGTCGTGGGGTGGTGCATTATTAGCCAATATTTCATCCCTCGTGTTGAGAATAACGCACCGGTCTTCTTGCGAGACATTCTCTGCATTCTTTGTAGCAGCGTTTGCGTCAGACTACGGTAACTTGAGCCCTCCGCACAGGCGGAGGGAGATCAGCTTACCTGAGGGGGCGAGACATTTTCCAAGTGCCCTCTCGGGAGCTGTGAGATGCCGCAAAACTCCTGGATCAAGTGCTCGATCTCTTCCAAAACGAGATCCTTCCCATCAACAAACCACAGCATATTCTTCTCATTGACGAATTTTCGGATCTTATTATGGACTTTGGCGAGGTTACCAGAGTCCAAGTATTCTTTGATGGCACTGACAGCTTCGTCTTCAATCGTACCACTGATGTAAGTGGTGGATCGATGAGATATGGACAAGAGGCGCATGATGATTGTCAAGTCCACGATGTATCCCATGACGCAAGCGATGTTTTGCGGGCTGAAAGATATCGTCGGTTCTCCAATACCATTACACCGAGTCGCATTCCACTTACGCTCCTTGATAAACATTGTACACCCACTTTGCTGCTTCGACAGCTACACCGATGGCAGCGATGGCAATGCCAATAGGGTGTACAGCAGCACCTGCGAGAGCTGCGACAATGTTTACTGTTGGTGTGGGAGTTGCACTGCAGCAGCCAATTAACGAAGACCGAACCGGCCTCGAAGATGGCACATACGATGGATTATTGGGGTTAAATGACGCTAGATCATCGACTAGATGGGACATCCTGGCTTTGAAATCATCCCCAGCGAGGTACTTGGAACGATTAGTCGCTACATCAAGTGATATGAGTGAAACCTACGTTAGAACTATCCTGGATGTTCCAAATTGTGACGATGTCCACGTGAATGGTGGACAGACAATCTCTGAGTGTCTTGGTCGCAAAGTTTGTGCTACTACCCAGTCCGCTCCAGTATCCTGCAGAAAACGTCAGCGCGGTAGACAGTCAGAAGAAAATGACATTATACGCTTGCGTCCGATACTGTGTGATAACCAAAAAGACGATGAGTAGAACCTTGGCCACAAAAGACAGACCTTACTCTATTGTGGCTGCGATGGTGATGTCGACATCCCCACGTTGAGCTATTGACCACATGAGAGATGCTGGCTGCATGTGCATGCGAGTGCCTTGGTGTCTCTGTATCTCAGCATCGGTTAGCTTGACTAATGTTGGGATGGTATCCTCGAACTTCGGGCTCGCTGAACATGTCAGGTCAACCAAGGGTTGGTCTGGAGATCCGAAGCCACTCACTCGACACAGCTGTTGTCAGTTGTTGCCACAGCCGTGAGTTGTGGGGGATTTTCTTCAGAATCTCATCCAGCTCGCATCTCGCCTTCACTCGGCCATCTGCCCATAGTTCATCATCGTCTTTGTCCCCAGTGCTAGGATCGTCCACTAGCATATGACTTATGATCGTTGCAACAAGCACGTCGAACTTTGTCAATGTGATAATCAAGGGAACTGCATCTCGGCTCACTAACGCAGCGAGGGTTTCAAATTTTCTGGCGACTTACGCTTATTATAAGTCAAATCAAAGATTTTCTCCACACCGGTTTCACTGAGACGTTCTCCGCCATGAGGCGTACTCATGCAGATCCTTCAACAGGGACTCAGCACGGACTTGGAAGGGCACTCTGACCCCAGCACTCACCATACAGCGTGTAGTCTGTCTTTGAGCTTCGGCTGTTTCATCCGATCTTGAATGAAGTCCTTGACTATGTTGAACTCTGACACGCTATTTGGCAGGAACCCTAGGGAGTCATGAAGGATGAATCTACTGTTTTGGGGAGAAGTGAACTCTCGTTCGATGTCTGCGCTCCCAGGCTCTTGATGAGAAACAATCTGTCGAATGAGTCAGCCGCGATTGCACCACAGGCAGATTGGTTTGAAAAGTACCGCGGCCTCGATGCCAAAGACCTTGTTGATTAGCGATGATTTGCCACATCCAGCCTGCACATGGAAAACTGAGTCGAAACAATGAAACGAGCTAGAAATCTCACTTTGCCCAGCAGGAGTATACGAAACCTGTTATAATTCGGATTAGTATTTTTGACAAGCAATATAGTAGTCGCTCACTTGGTACAGTCGCCAATGACCTCATCCACAGTTTGTGGGAGAGAATCCATTGTATACGATTGGTCTGAGATAGACCACAGAAGTAGCACGCGAACGACTGAAAGAAAAGGTACTCGTACAAGCGGTAGATGGTGGAGTACGGCCATGCGGCCATGCGGCCATGCAGAGGGCACGAGGCAGTCCCGCGCGGTTCTGTGGGATCCCATGGGCGCAAATGTAAGTATGTAGCATCGCCATTATTGTAATCCTGTGGGCGGAAATGATTATTCTAAGAAGATTGTGGTTCGGATTACGTAGAACCCTATATAGAACCTGTATAAGCTATATGCTTCTTGCCTCATGTCGGGGATACGCAAACCACATCCCTTGTTAGTCTGGTCACCAGACTAATCCCTTGTACAGTTCTGATTGCTGTGAAAGCAAGCACTCCGAATACTGCGTCCCTCCGAGTCCGACTGCAAATTCCTTCATGGTCTGAGAACTTGAAGTGACTCACGAGAAGACAGAAGAAAGGAAGGTTTTTATCAAAGGACGGAAACGAGTCGACGTTGCCATCAGTATGAACTTCAGCCTCATGGCCCATGCAGCACATGGAACACTTGAGCTTCCAGGATTATGTCGTGTTAACGCGGTGACTGCGAAGGGCAACTGGAAACTCTCCAGGAACTAGTATTCATCCGTACCAGAGGGGCTGCGAAATAAGGTTACGCAAAGGACACAACGAATAGATCCTCCTGAGACAAGGGTAACTTGAATTGAGTAGCGTTATAGTTTAGAAAAAACATACAAACGCTCGAGCTCCAGGCAGGAGTACCGTAGCGGAAAGAATGGGGTGAAGAGGGACGTGAATATAAGAAAGAGTCAAAGCACGCGGTCAGACGATAAATCAAACCAGGTAACCGTACGCAATGTCTCGTCAACCTGCAAAGAAATTCCGTGGACCTTGGGGTAGCATGAAAATATAGGAGGGTATGAAGTGAAAATACGGGTACCAAAGGTATCAATAACTTCCAGCGTTGGAGGGCGCAAAGGGACCACATTCGACAAAAGGACATCACGCAAGAAAAAAAGGCGAGGAAACAACGCAAGGGGAACAATTGATCTTATGAAACACGGACAAAATGTACAAGTTTTTCTTTTAAAAAAGTTAAGACCAACACCAGTGGAAATAGATGGTGCGCTTGGCAAGGAGCATCAAACGCCACAGGACGAAGGAAACATCGTGGAGGGCATTGCCATGTCCTTAACCGATAAAGCTACCATAAGGATCAATGGACGCGTACGATGATGTGTACCTCTTCTCAGAATCCATTGTATGCGTGAGACTGGCACGAACTGCGGTGTTGGACGACGAGTCCACAGCTGGAGGGGTTGGGGAATAGAGAGTTCTCATAGTGGACCCACTGTAACTGAGAGTGCGTGCGGGAAAGGCGATCGGGGAGGTAGGAGGAGATATCATCTTGCGTGTGGCGTACGCACGCAACATCTGATCTGGCGACATCGCGTTGTCCTGCAGTGGGACCATACCGGATGTCGGGGATGTCGGTGCAGGCGCAGAGTGGACAGGGATTGGCGGCGCAGGGAGGTCAACACTTTGCTTTTGCAGTAAAAGGTAGTTATCCCCAGCTTCGTGCTCGCCGCCAGTGCGCATCACTATATACTAGGTAAATATCATGCAAAGGTCAGACACCAAATGTACTTACTAGAGAGAGAGGGTAAAATATCGTCCATATTGGAATGTGATTCCGCGGTGTTGCCACCTTGCATACGGACTTTGATATCCTCAGGAGTCAAAGAGAGGGCACCCATAGTTTGTGTAGGAGACATGTCACCAGTATCGTTTTGAACGTGAATCGGGAGAGGAGGAACAACCGACGATGCACGGGACGAGCGGAAAGCACGACTGGTTGCGGTAGTGCGACGGGATTCCATAGATGGACGAACGTCAGCCGCAAACGATACCCTAGAGACACGCTCGCCAAATGCCTCGGAGCGGATACCAGGACGAAGTTGACTCATTTGAGATATATCGATAGACAGTTTCCCCAAGCTCGCTGAATCGCCTTCGACAGCCATGGTGCTCGCGGGGCGGATAGCACCAAAAGTAAATGCAGAGGAACGATTTCCTGTGCTCCCAACAGCTATGCTGTTGCGAATCGCAGCAGTAGCACCAGCGGTGGTGATCGACTTCCAATCGGTAGAGATAGTCGACATGCGCTTGTCGACCGCCTCAGAGAAGCGTCTGCGCTTCTCTTTGCCCTTGGCACGACTGCTCCTGACGTAGATGTAAACACCCAGGGCGATGAAAAGGAGTGGAATGAGAATCCCCGCCGCGATTTTGCCTTTTGAGAGAGATTTGTTGGTGGGGAAGTTGTTGACATATGTGACAGTATTTGGGTTGTTTGGATTAGCATCGGCAGGCGTGGAACCAGATTTGGGAGCGGTGTATGTCGCAGTAAATACAGGTCCAGCGGGGAAAGGACTGAGGAAAGGTTGGGAACCAGCAGCGACGATCGAGAACTGAAGCGGTATCGAGGACGAAGCGTTCCACCAGCTAGGCTCGAGGGTGGCTTGGTAACTACCCAAGGGATAGTTGACGTGTTGCCACTCGTGAATACGGCTGTTGGCGAGGCTTGGGGCAATGAGATAGATGTCGACGGCTGCCGTGTTGGACAAGCACGACGTGTCCCAGGTGATATTGACGGGATTAGCACTTGAAACAACCATCCCTGTAGTCGGGTTGGTATAGAACCCGCCAGTAGCGCAAGCTAGGAAGTAACCCGTCATGGCTGGAAGGCAAAGACTGGAAATGGGCTACACACAGTTGCGCTTGCGGAGGGTATGGTGGGCGCCGGCAAGTCCAACACGGGCACGGGTAAAGTCTCTCTTGCCCATATCGCTAGATGTGAACGATTGGATGTACGTATGTCGAGGGGTTTAGAACCTTTTTAAATAGCAAAAGAGCGGTTCCGCAACAGAGGGCGGCCTGGCAAGAAGGAAGGGCGTGAAAACGAGAGGACAAAGGGCGACTCTCAGTCTGGACGACAGCCTGAGGACGGCGACGGGAGACAACTCTTCTCATTCAAACTCAGCCACACTCTCACAAACCGACCCCCAGCCACCTTCGCCAGCCACCGTCCAATCAGAGCGAAGCAGGGTCGTTAGGGAAAACGTCTCATGTTAGATTGCATGGCAGCGTCAAAACAATGAAATAAATAACCAGGTACAAATCACACCATCATTTCGCTGTCACCAGTCTCTGGATCTCTTGTTCGTTCTTGATCTAAAGCGTTGATTAGAATGTACAGCGATACTCCTCGAGACCCACAACTTGCCTTCCAGTTGTGAAAATTCGCCGCCCGAATATACCCCCTCAACGCTTCTTCAGGAGTGTACGCCCTACATCCCAGTGAGTCGGCTGCCAAGTCGAGCGAGTAAAGGACGCACCTATCCCAGTCATGTTGCAATCGGGCGGGGTATGGCGTCGTGGATGCCATAGCGAGCTGTATCTGCAACAACACGGCCGACACACTGGTGCACACAACCCGAGTGAACACCGGTCCTCCTTGTCTATGATTCAGACCTACCAGTAACTTGGCAGCCAACCTGAAATCAACCTTAGCACTATCTCATGGAATTTAAAGCGTGAAAGCATACCATCTGAAGTGAGTAGATCCATACAGATAGAACCACCTAAGAAGTGGCATTCACTGCGGGTTAGCGTCTCTCAAGCCAAACATGCCATGGTCCATACCGATTGTAACATGACCACCACCTCCCTACACACGTATAGATTAAACGCGTCGAGCACTAGAGGTCAAACATACCTGCACGAACGGCCGGAAACGGGGCCGAATCACACGGAAAAATGGTGGTGCATGTGGGAAGCTCGGTGGAAACCGAATCTCCATCGCAATCGAGGCGACACCTCTGTTGGTCGTCAACAGTACGCTCATGCTACATGTCCATGGACCTACTTTGACGTCATATCCTTCGCGATTGGCAGTTCAGGGTCAAAGGAGTGAAGCTCCACCAACCATTGATACAGATTATTTTCATTGTGCTGAGGGGGGAGGTACCACCCCAACGTCGCCAAATCACCTCTCTCAATCGCCATAATTTGTTCACGCATCATTGATCTGAACTCTCTTTTCAGTGCTACCGAGGCGGTCACCGAAGACTCCGTTGGAGGGGAAAGTAGCTCCATTGCATTCTGTTCGATCCACTTGTCGTCTGGTTTCCATACCCTGATAGGTCGAGGTAGTGTATCTGCGCTCGCTTCTGTATCTCTTGAAGAACTTGGCTTGGTTCCTGAACCAGCCAGTTCTACTCTGGTTCCGTCAAAGATGCCAGGTGACCCGTATTCTACGTCCGCGATATCTCTTGAGGAACTTGGATTCTCTCCTGAACCAGATGGTTCCACTTTGGGTCCGTCGAGGATGGCACGGTCTTCATCCTCGAGCGTAATCTCCTTTCGCCCCAGGACGCAAGCTTTCACGAGCTTGTCAATCTGATATGACGGCTGGGGGACATCAACCGTTGTCCATCCCAACCTCGTACACAAGTTTCGTTCTTGCTTCAGATACTTCCCCACCTTCTTTTCTTCCGCGGGCCGCTCATTGACGATCAACTGCGAATCGGTCGGCGGCGAAGGATTAACCTCGCACTGCTTTAGTTCAGTCTGAACAAGCAAGTAACGGCTGTTGACAAAGTGAGCACGTAAAGGGCGACGATCCTCACGAAAACGAGCTGACCACATGATCCACTCTGTTTTATCCACGACAAAGTACGGCGGACTATCGTATACAAATTGCCGGCGCCGATTGACAATTTCCGCAAGGGTGCAACATGACGCAGGCCTTATCGTGCTGTTCTTCCACAGCGTTGAACTTCGTTGCGCATAAGAAGTCAGGGACACCGAGGCGTCCTGGCAAAAATAGACACCTGTAAGCATCTCTATGAGTGGGCAAACAGGGAAAGAAGCCTAAGGTAGATACCATTTCCGTGACTTCGTCCATGCAAGGCACCTTTGACCCATAGTCCATGTCGAATGATCTATCCAGTAGACAGTCGTCGCGAGGATGCAAACGATGCGTTCACATGACTTACCGAATGCCAGTTCCTGAGAGGCGAGCCATGGAATGCCTAGCGGATCCTGATCGTCAGCGATCTCAATTACGTCCCATGACGCCTTGTACTTGCAAATACGGCTGGATGGTCCCCCTTAGGCAGCGCATTGAGAAACTTCTTTTCTTTGTCGGGCGCTCCAACCAAGAAACGGAATTGCCGGTATTTGTCTAAAGTGGTGCGCTTCAGTGTTGGCCACCAGGTTGATCGACTGTCTGCTAGAAACTGCTCACCCAGATTACTGAGGCGATCCTCCGGTTCTGTTAACTCTTGAACGTGAGCGGTACACGAAGCAACACACCTACACCCCGTTTGAGCATTCTTGCAGAACAAAGGGATCCTCGACACCTACCACGTGAGAGCAGACCAAGCTGCAGGCAGAACATCAGGATCCATATCCTTCACCCGCGCTCTGGTGTTTCCAGCAGAACTTTGGCGCTGTAGATACTCCTTCATCTCTTTAATCTACGTTCAGCCTTAAGCCAAAGTAGCCAATTTGATATGAAACGTATATGTTCGACAACACTTACAGGCGGCAACGACGACAACAGTTCTGCGATCGCTTTTCTCATCTAGTGAAATCAATGACACAGTCAGATTAAGTCCAATGAAACCACATACGTCTCCCAATACCAACGAATCAAGTTCGCATAGACCCTCGTCGTCGACGGAGATATCGGCATTCGCCGGTCGTCGAACGCGCAGGCCCATACCACGTGGTAACGGTTCATCCAACACGCCTTCAACCGCTGCAACGTATGCGAGAGAAACGAGCAGATCCACCCCTCCAGTATTGGTGATGATTTCGTGCTGCTCAGATGGTAATCGGACTGAGAATACGTCCCAGTCTACGAGTCGGTGAGCATGTACATACCTCGATAGAGGGGCCAAGATTCAATGAATAGTATTGGAATACACAAAGCCCAGAAGAACAAACATATGGCCGGAGTGCATCGTGCGTTGGAAGCTTCTTATGACACACGACGCAGTGTTGTGTCGAGAGCTAGTCGTAGTCATTATATTAGGCGTGGCTCCAAGGAAGAGAGATCTGGAATATACCGCTAGTCGACGCAACAAGAAGACAAACGCGATCTTCAGGATGTTCATTTCGGAACCGCCGGTGCCGACTGGGTCACTGGGCAGGATGTTCGAGTCGAACAGCTGCTTTTCGTCTGACTCCGCTATTTCTATTTCCTGTACGTGTATTAGAGCACAAAGATTCTCTAGAGTTATGAGAGTCGGGAGTGCACCTTTTTCTTTTGTTGGAGTACGGTGGCAGGATCTGCCTGCGCTATTTCTGATTGCCACAAAAGCTCTTCTGCACCAGCCCAACCAAGACTATGCCTTCGTCGAAGCTGCAACAACCGAAGTAACTGTTGATCGAGCAACGATTCGAGGGGAGTGCTTAAACTCATTCTCCGAAACATGCCTTGAATGCAACACATATAGCTTCAGCCAGATAGAGAGTATCACAGACCACCCACCTGGATCAGGATCGCTTGCAAGGTCCAGCATGTCTGAGCCCGAAGTCGCGTCATTTGCGTCTTCTTTTTTATCTCTCAAGAAAAACTCGCGGAAAGCGCCCGCGGCATTGTTCCCGGAAGGCTTGTAGTTCTGTGTAAACCCAACTTTGAATTTGAGGGTTGACCCTGTACGGAGGTGATTTTGAGGGTGTGTGCCGTCCTGTTGCAAAACGGGGTAAACTCCACTAAATCCAGATATCAAGAGTGTCAGATGCAGCCCTGGTTCTAGGAAGTGGCGATCCCAAGCGAGCAGCGCATGTGGAAGGATTCGTTGAAAGAGATCCGCAACCGGAAGAGATACAGAAAGGATGAATTCATTGCTTCCCGTCCACAGAATGCCTGGATTGTATCCAGCATCTTTGACATCGACGAAGTCCCTAGGGAACATTGTTAGCTACAAAGTTGGCGACATCAGAAGTGCATACTTCATAAGATGACCAAGTGATAGCCGGGTTGTTTGGGAAGGAGCCGAATGGCCAAACTGCTCGTAGTCGTCGTCTAACATCATGAGGTCAACTTCGTCGTCGTCGTCTTCCTCGCCGCCATCACTGCCTTCACATTCGTCGCCACGAGACATGCCCTCCACGAAAAATTCTACGATTTCCCGTAACGTACAACCTGTTTTTGTCGGTAGTTTGTCGATAACGCGAGCGACATCCGACTCTAACGCTCCTGCGTCTTGAGAATACCCAAAGTAAGTATGTTCATCAGGATATTGAGAGGAATCTGCGTGGGTTGTTAGACTAATTCTAAACGAGCCTGGAAGCACTTGCCAGATACGAGCAGGGTGATTGTTTGGGCCTTGACTTCGGTGGCATTGACTAGAATGATCTCCAGAGTTGCTTCTTCGTCCCCAGACTTCACACCTGAAGGTCAGAATCAAAACGTCCAAGTCAGTCAGAAGAAAGACACAGAAAATGAAGGAACATACTCTTCACCGACCACTGTCCCAACGGAGGAATCAATTCCGGGTGTGCTTTCAATTCATCAAGATCCGCAGAGAACTTTTTACGACCTTTCAAAGGTCTGGGACCTAGTGTGGGTATAGAAGCGGCGTTGCTGCCATTTGGGCTTGGAGTGGATGTAGAACACCGGTCGCCGTGCATAGATTTTTTCTGGCTTGGTTTGCGCATGGGTGACGACAACCGCGAAATCCGAGGCATTCGTCTGTCTTGAGCCCAATGGATGAAGAATGAGAAAAATCGGAGACTGGAAAACGGAGCTATAGCCCCTCTTTGTGTTCAAGACGAGATAGGGGAAGTGTCTCACTTCTGGCCTTCTTCGTGAGGGGTCTCACAACTCGATGCTAATGGTAAAGTTTCGTCGAGATCGCCAGCAGATATCAAGGGACGATTAATCCTCTTGGACTCTGAGGTCACTGGAATTCAGGTTTGTTCGACGTTCGACGAATGGGCCAAGGGTCAACTCCTTCAAGTGATCACGTAAGCAATGTGTGGAGTTGATCCTACCCGATGTTCACAGGCACCACCAGCCATACTACGAGGCTTCCAAGATTCAGATTTGGATCCCCTCTTGGCTCCGCGCAATGATGCAAATGTGCAGCAAGGCAAGACATTCAGGCCTGTCATTCCCCACCCTCCAAAATACAAAGATTTCCTATGCAGCTTGGCAGAAGACTCAGCCCTCTGGTTCACAGTTGTCATGGAGGATACAGGAGAACTCATGGGACACTGTATGGTCAGGGTACCAGAATACAAGAATACAGGTGGCGAGTTTTCAATATCCATATTTCCGAAGTTTTGGGGAAATGGTTACAGGATGGAAGCTACCATGTTCATAGTGAATTATGCATTTCAGGCACTCAGTTCTACAACGCTTGTCATTGTCCATCCTTGATGGAAATGCTGCAGCTCGGAGACTATACCAAGATGTAAGAGGTATCAATGTCTGACAGTGCAAAGTGAACCAAATGTATTCTATGTATCTAGTAGCTTTCAAGAGGAGGGTAGAAAGCAGTGAGGCAATTGGGCTGAAGGATGTTGGAAAGACATAATATACATGGGGATTTTAGAAGAGGAATGGACCAAGCACAACAAGGCAGCAGAGTAGAACCAGATACTATTTGATGACCTAAGTGTTAGTGTTATGTGCATGTGAAGAGTTGCACTTCTCACATTCTTCCACTAAAGAATATGGCCTGCAAGGGTAAACATGCCCATTCCACCCCATAGGCACATAAGTTAGATAACACTGAGCACAAAATATATGTACATACCAGAATGCAAGACCATTATTATCACAGATACTCTAGCCCCAGGTGAAATTAGATGAAATGAACAAGAATTATGTGTAAATAGAATGTCTTGGCCTTCTTGCATGATTATCTGATGAGGCAATTCACAATATTGCCCATTAAAAGTGGTTGCATGTGGGTGAAATACAAATATTGTATATTATAGACCAAGGGATTCATTGAAGTATGAATGAAATAGATATAAAGGCAACTTGCAATGCCTTTCAGCAAAAGAGTGTAATTAGTGTGGTTATTTCAGATAGCATTTTCAGCTGGGCACTGGCAGCATGAACATGAACATGATTTATTATGGATCTCTCAATGAAGGGTTGGTAGTGTTCCTGTGGTTAAAATCCTACAACATTTCAATCCAGATCTGCCAAGCTGTTTTGTTATGAATCACATTCAAACACCATGGACATTAAGTGTTTGAACTATTGACTGCCTTCAGACTTCATTGTTTTCTTTCAAACTAGTAGTAGTTATGCAAACTGAAGCACAAGACCATGAGAGTGATCACATGATTGGGTCTAGTATGACATCACTTTACATGGCTTTCTCTTATCAATAACATCCTACATTACTGGCATATTCAGATTTAGCTGTATAGGCCTGTATAGAGTTTGTTATTTCTATTGTAGGGGATGTAAAAATTATATAGTAGTTGAAGCAACTTAAATTTGACCCCTTTAGTGCTCTGTACACTCTGTACAAGCTGCATAGAGGGAGACCTTGCTATAGTTAAGTTAGAGATTTTTTAATATAGATAAGCTATATATATCTTGACTCTGAGGGATTAAGGGGACTCTTCACATCCTCTTTCATCTATATTCATCAGTAGACCAAGTTGGTGTATGCTATAATGTAGTATCTAGTAGGTGGTAGCCTTGATGCCAGTGAGTCTTGGGGTCATAACAGTTTTAGTGATCATTATAGTATAATGTGGTGGAAAGTGACTTTGACGCTGACCTGCACGAAAACCATTACGTGCTAAATCATGGTTATATTTCTCTCCTAATAATCTAGCCTAACCAACAGTTAGAAAATTCTAATACTTACACCATAGGTAGCCTACTATGTAAACTACCTACCCTCCAACTTTCAGCCTGATAGCTTTAAT
>JBBPRQ010000619.1:0-19113 GCA_038093095.1 Boletus insuetus | reverse complement strand
GCATATCCAGCGCAGAGCCATTAGCTTACACAGTGGTTGGCAATCCATTCGGCACCGCTACAACGCCGTGCAATGCGCTATGATCACGGTGGAAAGCTAATTCATGTTCGTGCAATCTGGACGAATCAACACTATTTCTTTTCTTGTATGCAAGTCTGTCTCCCTTTCAGTAAAATCAATAACAGGTGCGGCTTTGTGAAAGATGATGATTCGCCAACACTGAAGCCAGTTGACCGATGAGGAGGCTGAGATTATTGCGTAAGCGGCTTGGCGAGAGAATGGCTGTTGGACGGTTAGCTACACAGCAACATGTTGATCGCGGCGATCTGGGCCCGCTACCACAGTGGAGGACGAAGAGTCACCCGGGTCGGGCCGTTGAGCATTCTGACATGACGGAGAATGTTATCACGTCGCGAAGAGGCTTGGAAGGGGGAAAGCTCTCCAGGAAACGCTTGATAGAGGACACAATAGTGTTCGTCGCAGGTCGGTTCGGAACTGGCGACAAGCAACGTTCGATGAGCCCCCAGTGCAGGTCGTCTATTGGCCGGGACTCTGGCCGGCCAGGCATCTCGCCCTTGCTCAGTCGAAGTAGAATAGCGACATCTTCCCCGATTTCCGACCAGGGTTGTTTACCGGACAATACCTATATGACCAGATGAGAACATCCACAAATGCAATGCCCAATAGACTTGCCTGAAGGGCGATGCATCCAAAGGAGTAAACATCAATTTCGGTTGTCCGACATATAGACTCTGAGTTGGACGAAACCTGTTCTGGCGCGATCCATCGTAGAGCGCCTGGTCGACGTGTCGACCTCCTAAGGTAAATCAATGCTTCCGGTATTTCTCCCGCCATGGAAGCATATCCGAAATCAACTAAGCGTGCAGTATAGTCGTCATCGAGAAGCACGTTGGCCTGTCAAAGACTTAGTTTCGAAAAGGATATCAGTGTGATTACGCACAGGGTTAAGGTCTCCGTGAAGAATTGGATTGGTGGAGTCGAAGGAACCAGTGGGTAAAGTAAAGGAATGCACTATCGTCAGGACTAATTAGCTGGATAACGGTTACAAACAAGGGAGACCAACAGTGATGCAGTCCGTTTGCGACGTCAAGTAACTGCCAACATTTATTAAACGATGGATTGGATGACCAACGCCAATGAACCCACCAATCGGAGCCGATGGCCAACTTCGAGGTTCTCATACTTCTCCAGAAAGCTTTCAAGGGTTCCATTGCACATCCACAATGAAACCAAAGACTTGGAACCTGATATTCCGAATCCAGTGGCGATGCCCAGAAACGGAACGATGTTCGGGTGGTCTAACCTCCTCCAGATTCCGAGCTCTCGACGCGCCATCTGAAGAGAGCAAGTTAGAGGCGAGACGTCTTGGTTGTCAGGGATGGCGCTTACCCCACTACTATCCACCCGGAATCTGAATCGAAAGGCTTTGACCGCCACCTAAACAGTGCACTAAGTAAAACCGAGCGGGTAAGCAATGCATGATGCTCATACCATCCTACCATTATACAAACACTTATGAACATCGCCGAAATATCCTGCTTCCGAGTGCCGATCTTCGAGTTTGACAATAAAGTCGGTGAGGTCTTCTGGAGGGGGCGGAAATGCAGCACTGAGGAAGGTAAACGTGATTGATCATCGATAAGGGATATATGTCAGTGTCTGCGCAGCTTGTGAGACACAGGTGAGAACGTACTCTGGGCTACTAGCCATTAGAGATGTTCGACTTCTCTTCCGTGTGCTTGCGGTGGGGCTTGTAGTCTGGATAAACTGCTGGGATGTAACACGAAAAGAGACCACATGGAAGCCTCAAGGCTGCACTGAGTTCTATTTGTAGACACGCCAAGCGTCTAGGATGCGTGCTCTCAGGCTAGCGCCCAAGGTTCCCGTGATATAAAAGTCATTGATAATCTGAGTCGATCGATATTAACCAGGAGTCTCTCTGAAATATTCAGTTCAAACCGTTCGGAAGGAAAAGTTGTGCTGGTGTTCAAATACCGGCGGGCCCTCCGAGTAACGTGCTGGTTGGGTGCCGTTACTGCAGTGAGTCAGGGACAGCTAGGCTACACAGCCGCGTTGAGGGCGATGGTTTGGGCGAGTCGTAGGCTTCGATATCCAGGTCGACATTAAACAAGGTTGGTCCGACGCCGGGTGTAGCAGCTCTGAGTGTCAAAAATGAACTAGTGATAGTACGTGTGATAGGTTCAAATGACAGGGTGGTATGATTTTACTTGTTCCGTTCCGTCGGAGATACTGTCACATCGGCGATACTTACGCCGTGTGTACCGCAGCATACTCAAGAGGAAGACTTGGACACAGACCGAATGTGTTGTGATTGAACCCAACCGATGATCGGCTACTAAAGGCTAATTTGAACAAGCACCGAGTCGTGCGCCAAACTAATTGAACAGTCGCGGACTACTGGATCCAGAATTTGACAATTTCATTGTCTATAGTCCTACCAATACTCTCTACTGGTTTGCAGGCTTGAAATACTCGGGAAGGATGTACGCGAGCTTCTCAATATCTTCTTCCTTCTGATCGGCGCTCTTGGGCATGATGGAGAACGCCATGCTGCCTCTCTCTTCGCTCAAGAGGTCGCCCTGTGCAGTAATATGCAAATCTTCTAGAATGGCCGCGGCGACGTGGCGCGAGGTATTCGCGTTCGCTTGGAGCGTCTCCATCACTTGGGAAGCGGTGACGACCTCGGAGTGGGGACGCCACGAATCGTAGTCGGTCGCCGTTGCAATCAACGCATACCTATCGCACCGCGGGAACTTCAATTTCGTCTCCGAAACAAAAAAAGAAAAGACGCAACGCACCCGAGCTCTGCCTCGCGCGCCAACTTCGCCTCTGGCAACACGCTCATGTTGATCAAGTCTCCTCCCAACCCACGATACATCACGCTCTCCGCGCGCGTCGAGAACTGCGGGCCCTCCATACACACGATACACTTGTCACGATGCAGCACCACCCCGCGTCCTTCCTCCTCCAACGCCCGCGCCACAGCGCCTTCCAACCACCTTACCAAGCGCATGCTGAATGGCTCCCCAAAGGCGGCATGTGCGACGATGCTTGTTCCCTCGAAGAAGCTGGCAGGACGAACGCCTTTGGTACGATCGATGATCTGGGTGGGGAGAGCAAAGTGGCCGGGGATGATCTCTTCGCGGAGGGAACCGACGGCACTGAACGCAAGGATGGTACGAACGCCGAGGTGTTTGAGGGCGGCGACGTTGGCGCGGGAGGGGACGGCAGACGGGGAGATGCTGTGGTGTTTGCCGTGGCGAGCGACGAAGGCGACGCGTGTCCCTGAGGGGAGGGCGCAGATGGTGATGGGGGAAGAGGGGTATCCCCATGGCTGATTGGTGTTTGATGGTGAGCGGCGGATCGTAAATGTATGGTGGGACAGAGACGTACCGTCTCTGGGTTAACTGTTTCTCTGGAGAAAACGAAAGGGGACGAAGGGAACGATTGAACGCGAGATACCTCTGAATAATATCGACTTACATAGTGGTGAGATTATCGAGATGGTATAAACCACTACCGCCAATCACGCCAATCAGCACTGCACAACGCCGTGTTAGGATCCAGAGCATACGTCGGGCATATGGTCGACCCACCGTTCTCCGACGCCATGGATTAGTTGATCAACAAGTCCTGGGTGGTTCTAAGGGTATTCCTTGGTCGATGTAGTTGATAGTCCTGGTCAGACACCGTGACGCTGGCAACGAAAAACATCGGATCTACGCGTGGTGATAAGATAAGCATGAAACACATCACCCCCATGCTCAACGGCTTGCAAGGACATCTAGGAACAATCCACATCACGTGGTATCATTGTCTGACTTGCAATATTCATTAACTAAACGAATGGAGTCTCGGATTCGTAAAAAATGACAATATTCGACACTGGTCTGAAAACGGCAGCTACAGGCTGATATCGATAGGTGGTCGACTGGTCACGCAGTCTCATTCAGGTGTGGGCAGATGGGTACAAAAACTGTAAATCAATCAATCATAACACAGAGAGTGCACAGTGGGATACCTCCGAGTGAGTACACCCAGGCTTTTTCCTGCTTCCAACTCAAAGGACTTGACCTGGTGTCACTGGTAGTCATTTCATCAATGACAATAGCACGTTCTGTATTTGTAGAACAGCGAGAACGGGGTGAAGAATATGGGGATGTCGTGCAAACTGCGAAGTATTTCCTGAGTGCCACCACTGGCAGCGGTTTCAGCAATCACCTGCTTACGTAATTCATCGAAAATGAGCTACAACCATCGTTACATAAGCCACTGTGGTCAGCGCAGAGTCAGCGTCATTCCAACTTCCAAGCGTAACGTATAAGTTGACTCAGTGGCAAGTCTCGTCAAATCTGGCGCAATGGCCAGTCAGATGATGTAGGCTCTATTACGAGCATCATTATCTCCTTCAAAGAACGTTTATCACTCACCGGATGCATCAAAGCCTTGCTCACCTGCCTGTTGGCTCTCGTTCAATTTATATATTCACGACGGTGCAGAAACAGCTTGCTGGGATGCAAGTCATATACGTCACGGGAAACAAAATAGTTCCCATTGCAATGCATTATCGCAAACTTGTAGGCTCCGACCTGATCGGTGTGACACCTATGGACTCTAGCATGACTCGTTTGAAGTGGCTCCGATACAGTCGGTCACGAAACGGAACCGTCGGGGTTGGTTCTATTCACACCTTCCGTATCGATATCGCGACTTTGCGATGATGCATTGCAATGGGCACTATTTTGTTGCCCGTGACGTCCATGACTTGGATCCCGGCAAGCCGTTTCTGCACCGGGTTGGTTCTATTTACACCTTTCGTGGAGTCGATGTCGTCAGCACTAACTCACAATAGTCAGCACTGGATATCGGTGACCATATTCTATATCAACTTCGTATGGACGTATTGTGTAGGATAAGTAACAAATGGTATAGCTCAGTCAGTTGGTGACATGACAGTTGCCCCTGACGATACAGTCTCAGGCAACGTACGATCGTACACGCAAGGGCAACTTGCATCCCTCTTCACCCGCAATCTTGGGTCGTGGAAGCAAGCTTCTCCCGATTTCGATCTTCGAACTAGCACCATCACGCAGCTCAAACACAAAATTCTTGACGAGTATCGTCAACACCGCCTGCCAAGAGAAAACACCGTCAGAGCCAAAGAACTTCCCACATCACCTGCACACACACCTTGAACTCCGTCACTGCGAAATTCTTCCCCAGGCACGTTCTTGGCCCATCCACAAACGTGAGCAGGTGCCGATGTCCTTGTATTTCTTTCGCCTTGGCTGGTATCCCATTCTCGCCATTCTCGAACCATCGACTTGGCCGGAAAATTTTGGCGTCTTCACCCCACATCGCGGAAGAGCGGTTCATGCATTCCATCGAGATAGCGACCAGCGTGCCTTTTACGATTGTCAAGCTGTCGACAATTTCCCCAGATTGCGTGCGAATTGGTTCAGAGAGTGGGACGACATCGTCTTCGATAGCCTATGGAAGTGGATGAGGAGAGGTACAGAGAAGTCAGTGGGGACGTACCACGCGCGTGAACTCGACGACAGGGGGGTGGATGCGGAGGATCTCGTGGACGACGGCGTCGAGATAGGGAAGACCATTAGTAAGTTGATCGTATGTCGGGTCGGCGCCGTGTTCGAGAAGCTCCTTTCGCAACTTTGTCTGGATGTCTGGATTGCGCGAGAGCTCAAGCAGGGCCCACTAGAAGAGTGATCGGTTGAAGCATGAAGAACGCATCGTCTGCACTTACGGATAAGCTGACTAGAGTGGTGATACATGTGTATGAGTAAGCATGATTTCGAGTAAAGACACATACCAGAAGTCGTTTCATACCCAGCGACGAGCAGCACTTTCATCTATGGAACCAACGTCAACTAGGCACTCGTCAGCTCGTACGATTCGATTTACCTGGGCCATGACCTCTTCTTGTGTCAAGTGGAACTCTGATTCGTTATTCACTCCCTTGACTATTTTCAAGGTCGAGCGTGTGCATGCAAAGGATCATGCGGAATAGGTCACGTACTGAGCAACCCGATAATAGACTTCTCTTCCTTGCCTCCGACCACTCCCACCTCCATCTCTTTCTGTGTTCTAGCCAGTAGTACGGTCGAGATCTCTCCCATTGCGACGTTCAGCTTTTGAATGAGATTCCCACGCCGCGTAGGTAGCAATGCGAGGAATGGAAAGACAAGCCCCAAGAGTAGGACGCCCTTATTGAGGGTAGTCGAGCGAGGAGATGTGCCAAATGTGTCAAAGACCTCAGTGACGCTTGCGTGCTTGCCTTCGAGCGCGCCAAAATTATGAGAGAACCCTGCGAGACCGATGGTATCGAGTCTGCCACGGTAATTATGAATGCGTCGCAAGGAGGTGGTAGGAAACGTACGATACGTGATTCATCCTTCAACACCCCAAAGTCAGGTATTGGTTATAAATATACGAAATGCGGTTTTACGGAACACACCAATTTTGGACATCAATGAGAGCATTATCCTCGCCGCTCGACTCGATGAGCATATCCCAAGCACCTTTCGCCTTCAAAGCGAATTGACATTCATATCAGCCAAGAGACCATGAACCATACATAATTATGATCTGACCTTGTATGCCGAGTCGTAGAAAATGGATGTTAACTGCCGAATGGCAGCGATGCTGAAAGCGGGCGTCAAAGACCTGCGTTGTCTGGCGAAACACATGAAACGTTGCTCCGACAATATGCAAATTCTGGATATACCTCCTATGATCTTCTCCATGGGCCCATAACAGACCCTTTCCAAACTTGATTCAGGCATCAGCCACATGTACGACACAAATAGCACTATCAACCACGTACGAAGATAGCAATTGATTTCTTAGTTGACGGGGTTTGAATGTATGACCACGTTTCTTTGGCGTAGAAATGTGCGATCGCTTTGGGATCACATAAGACGATCCTCTTGCTCCCCAATGTCGATGGGACTGCGTATACCGGACCGTATTCCTGCGCCCATGCTTCATATATGGCTCCCGAGTCCTCGGCATCGAGAATGCGTTTTCCCACACCGTATAAGAAGCTCTCGCTGGGTGGTCCTCGAAGCTGGGTCGTGCGAAGCTTCCGATGTGTTGTGCGCAACCATCGGAGGAGGGTCCAGATCGCAATGCAAGTGACGCCAGCATCGAACGCATACCACTGATAGGGACGAATATGAGTCAGAATGTTGTGCAAGACTGCAGACGCCGTTCTGGTCGTGGAGGATAACACATCCAGCGACATTGTGGAAGATGATGACATGTCAGTAGAAAGCGATGTGTAAAGTGTTCAGTGTCGAAAACGTTTCTTCGCCAGCTACGTTCTTTATATACCTTGCCGACCGGTCGTTCCCGCTCCCCCTCTGATTTTTGCACCGTTTCATTTGGAAACTGAAGCGCAGATTTAATGGAACGCGATGAGAAAGCACGGAGAACGGCTGGGGGAAATGTAACAATACTCCACGTCAACATCGGCCGATATCGGCCAGCGGGAGTCATACGATATTCTCTCATGAACCCGTCTGGGACACGGAGTGATTTGGTATTTGTGGCGCTTACATATGACGCCGTGCAGATTAGCAATTCCGAATGGCGTATACTGTATGCGTCTAAAGTCCATAGGGTTGTTGTCACAATATGAAGATCGATGAGTGAATGTTCCTACCTCGACATCGTCCCTCGCATGGAGCATGAGCAAGAAAACCATGTGAACAATCGGGTTTTGGATTGTTCGCGTGACGATCACCTGGAAACCTAGTAAGCGGTTGACACAACACGTGGGAAAGGATATACATATACCAGCCACAGCTCATGCCGAGGTAGAGTAAGCGTGGATGATGAAGGAAGGGGACAAAGCTAAGAATTCGAGACACGAACACTTCATCCGATATGACTCATCGGGCCGAGAACTCCATTCAAGATTAACTTGAAGTATGGACTTTCAAATCAAAACAGCCACTTGATGCCCAAAATAAGATCCAAATCGAACTAGCAAAGTCGCTGCAGGCTCGCCAGGATGGTGTTCGCTCCATCACGATTTCAGTGGTATGTCCGATGTTGCCAGGTGAATGACATGGATGGTTGAAAGAGACTGACTTGTAGTGACGGCAGAAGTTAACCTGTATGACTGATCGTAGCCGCCCTCCCAACTAAATTCGATGCATACTTATAGACTAGGTTTCAGGTGGACTTCAAAAATGCAAAAATGCAACGGAGTTGTGAGGGGACGGTTGCCAAAAGCAGCGTGAGAATGCGTAACCGTTCAACGGGCCCCGGCCAACGCTGCGGCTGGGTCAAGGACTTCCGAGGTCGTAGGAGTTTTCATCAATGCATCTTCCTCCTTGCCGTACTCATTGCTCGACACGATCGGGCCAGTGTTACGCCTCCTTGTCTCATCCAGGTCACGGTTCCGAGTGGAGGCAGTTACCCAGGTTCTTTCGGAGATAGAATCAAGTGCCATCGCTCTGTTGTGATTGATCACACACCGTAACCTATTTTGTCGTCAATTATCCTTGAAGCTTGGACGTTGAACGTTGGCTCAACAGCGTTTACTTGAAGCAGGATCGAACACAACGACCGGACGACTCGGTCTCTTGCTGAGGGTCCGTCACACTCCCCACTGCTACACATATGATATCTATAAAAATACGCTCTTCTCGTGCTGGTGAATACAAATGAATCGGCGAGCATATCACTCTTCATCCATCCTCTAGGCAACCAAGTTATCAGCGACCAAAAAAAGCTCAATCTTGGATGAAAGAGAAGACGCACATCCAATTCTGTTTCTGTACTCTCAAAGTCTCTCTCAGTGAGCAACCGCCCGTCCAAAATTTTACCCATGTGGGTCTGGCCAAACGATATTCCCTTTCTCCGAAGGCCAAGTAGTACCTTGACAAACGGCAACGGCGTGTGTTGGAACGTACGCTGGACTTGTCCAGAGAGGGAGCCACAACGGTGTTCAGGTGTGATGAACCCATCGCATTCGATGACCATTTCTCCCTCGTCTTGTAGGTCTGGGGCGTACACACAAAAGAACCGACATAGCCGGATGTATGACGCATGATCACTCAGAAAAAGCTGACCTGCAAATACATCGAGTTGATTCATGAGTGCTTGTGGCGGAGTCCAATCAGATGAGACCGCAGGGATGTTGTACAGGTCGAGCTTGTCGCTCGGTTTCATAGACTTGGTCGTTCGAGGGGTGTACAAGTGGAGGTGGACGTGCTTGCTGTTGCGGATGTCTGGCAACAACCGGTTGACTTCGTAAGGGCTGAGAATGATAAGAACTTGTCTGACAGCTGTTTGACTGGAAACGATCCATTGAACGGGTCGCAGGAACTCGTCCACTTTGGACGACGCGTCACCTTTGGAGGTTACAATTGTCCGGCAGAAGTCTTCCGTGGCCAGGACCCAGCGGCTCCAGACCTGTGGCTCGTTCGTAACCACAGACGTGTTGCCGAGAGTAGTGAAAATCGGGTGAAAAACAGGGGACTGGTTAGGGATGATGCCAGTCTTGATAAAGTCGACGACCTGCTCATGGCACGAATGTTTCGCCGGTGATGCTCTTCGTGGTCGTTCAACTTCTTGTTCACGTTCGACCTCACGTATGATCTCTCGTTCTTGTTCTTCGTCCATCCCCACCTCGTGAAGTGAAGTGACGCCAAGGCTGAAGTAGCGCTCACGAATCTCGGGTACGGTGAATGCGGTGAGATGAGAGGGATTACGTGGCATATAGAGTTCCACGAGCGATTTGGCCTCTGGCTGAAGCCAATGTTTCGATAATTGTTCTGGTGTGAGCTCGTTGGCACAAAATTTGGACCATGCGTTGTAACGAGTTTTGTGAGTTGTGCCTTGTTGTGCCCAATGAGGTGCCCTCCGTTGAATATCGTCGCATGTCTCGCGTACAGTCCAATGAAGGATGTCCATGGTGTTGATTACATCCTGTGGGCCTCTGCTAGCCACAGAACGGATACGCCGATCAATTTCAAGAGGTGCGAAGAACATAAGGGAGTGGCCATGACCAAGCTTCCGCATCCGCATGCAACCTGCAGGTGACGAGCACTCAGATGTGTGGATCAGAATGATATGAACTCTACATACCTTGGGCCAAACGATCTTTGGTGACCTTGGGACCGAGCGTGACGGCAGCACGAAATCCGGTCGGGAACTTGACGTCAGTACCACGTGTATGAGCGTCGTCGAGGTATACAATGCATTGATCCAACTGTTGCGCGAATGGTGATGATAGCAGCAGCTGCGTACTGCCGTCTCGCGTGAGGACAGTCAGTTCGTCATCCTCATTGAAATAGATGGCCGCAGAAGTATTTGTACTGATGGCGAGCCACGCTTCGGCTAGCTTATGGTTCTGCAAGTCGAGCATTTGCGCCCCGACATCCAACAAAACGCGGATCTCGGGCTCTTGAGCAACCAAGATCTCAAGAAATTCGATAGTAGTTCGTCGCTGGCCGTTCTCGAGGGCAGTACACAAGTAGTGTTTGTTCTCTGGCTGCAGAAGGTATGAGAGGACCTTCGCGTTGGTCCCGCGCTGGTGATCGGGGTCACGCTGCGTGATATGTAACGGTAGTAGATATCGTCCGTCATTCGTTCCCGAAAATCCTAAATTACAGTTAGGTAAGCGATCAGGGAACCTCGTCCTCACTCACCAGTCACCAAACGTTCCTTTTTTTCTGCCAAATCCCAACCTGAACATGCGAGTTTTGAAGGAAACTCTTTCGCTTCCTTTGGGAACACGACTTTGGCAAGGAAAAAATCGATCGTGGCGTGATTGCGAGAGAATAAAGGAATGAGGAGCGTCGTCCATTGCTCTGATGAGTTGAGGTTGATACCCATGTAATTCCGAAGCGAGTGCGGAACAGAGGGGCAGTCTCGAATCCAAAGGTCGTAATTCACTGAAGGGTCATCTTCATTCAGTAATAGCTGGAGCGAGATCTTGAGTTGTTCCTCGGTCAGGCCTTCATAGTAGTACGAGAGGCATGTGAGCACAATTGCAGCGTCCGGGTGTCCAAATTCGGCTTTCGGCGCTGGTACGTCCTTCGCGCGATATGGAACTGCGAGCATGGTACGCTTCGGAGCAAGACCATAATCTACGCGCCACCGTTGATCCCGAAAAGCGAACAGAAGAATATCAGTGGCCAAGAGACCACGGAGCAGCAGTAGACTCCCCCAGAGAGTGCTCCGTCGAGCATATTCTTCCACGCTCTTGAACATCGGCAGGAACACATCCTTCTCCGTGAGGAAGCTGAGAATAGTATCTCTGAGCTCAGAGTTAAGCTGCTGAAAGTTGAAGTTTGGCAGGAGACCGTCCATCGCGTCGCGCGCTATCTGGGATGTGAGAGCCTCGGCAGCGTCGGGCTGTAAGATCCGAATCCGAGGGAAGGAACCAGGTGGACCACTTTCGTATTCAATCCCTTCTTTGAAAGACGTTCGAAGAGATATCGCATGCTTCCTAACAGCGGCGAGAACCTGTTGAGTCGTAGTCCAACGTTCAGGGAAGCCTTCCATAGGCTGCTGACAGCCAATTGCGTATATCAGTTGATAGCGAACATGTAGAATCTCGTCGCTCTCGTCCAGGATATCTCGTGCGGCAGAATGCAACCAGGTCTGCAGCTTCAACAGTGGCGTGGCGGTGTCCTTGTCCAAGGATAGCTGTTTCTCGACAGTCACCAACTTGAGCGACAATACATGATCTGGCTGGACGATCATGACACCGCGTTTGCGCACGCATTCCGACATGAGTGACTGTAAAGCATCTACCTGCTCGGGGCCGAGTGTGAGTGATCGCGAAAATGGAAGGTAATAAATTTGACGATTGGTAAGCCCACTGAGGCGGTCGACGAGGATCTGGAACATCTGAGTGGTCAAGGCTTTGGGGACGACAACCCGAACTAATTGATCTCCATCGGCAAGCTTCGTAACGGAAATAGGCACGATGACAGATGATTTCCCTTCGCCCATGTTGAGTTGCATTGCCGTATTGTCGCCAGAACGTGGTGATACCAGTTCGTTGGCGACGTCAACCTGAACACGGCGAATGAGGAAGTCGCCCTGTAACTGAGCGCACGAGGGAAATTGACTGAACTCAACAAAGGACCACACTCGTCGCACGGAAAAACGCACCTGGATCAAAACCCAGTCTGGCTCAGCTTCAGGGTCCCACCCATCACATCTTCCATTATCTAGTTCCTTGTAGAATTCCTCGTAGTGACCGCTCGAAGCAAGATGAAGCAACCTCCGAGCAAGCTGGAGCTCAAGCAAGAGTAGCGCCAAACGAGTGAGGCACTTATTCCAAGGCCTAGTGAGCTTGATCGGTGATGTCGAAGCGATGCATCGAATAAGCGCATTGGTTGTAATGCGTGGCCACTGACCAGACCGCTCAAGAGCCCGATCACTTGCATTGTTTGGGCGGAGGATGTCTCTGATGCGTACCGCATCTTCTGCAAAGACGTCTCTGCAAAGCCCGTAATAATCCTTCAAGAGCTCAATTTCCTCGTCAGAGGGCTTCTCCATGACGACCTGTGATCCCAGGGTGCGAGACGCTTCGTCACAAAAATGTCTCGCGCTTGCTTCAAGGTCGGACGCATATTGTTTTTGAAACGAGTTCGTTGAGTTCCCTTGAATAGTCGTGATCAGTCGTTGGAGTTCATGGAAACCTGACGAGGACGAGGGCATTTCACCCGCAATGAAATGAAGAAGTCGGTCGCGAGGTTGTACTGGTGGCGGTGGTCTAGTGAACATGAGCTGGTCTAAGCTGACCAAGGGTGGCATACGAAACCGAATGTTGAGACTAGGATCAAATCTGTATCTCGGTAAAGGTAGGGCCCGAGATCTGGCGCTGAGGTCACGGAGAATGCCTTGAACACGGGCTAGATGTTCCCAAAGTTGGACATTGCGAGAACAGCTTTGAAATAGAGTTCGAATGCTGGAGTTCAACAGTGTACAGTCATATGCATTGGGGTTGAGTGAGACTGTGGGTGGGACTCGGATGGGAGACTCGGACGCTGACCATGCCTCAACTATCCAATCAGCCACGCTGTTAGCGTCCGCATGCAAACGGGCTTCGTAGGACCGGTGCTGACGCTTCTTTACTACGGCCCATGATGTTTCGCCTCGTCTAGCCGGGATAGACTTCTCAGGACTGAGGTGAAATTTGTGCGCACAGTCTGTTACCAACTGTGACACCACCGGCTGTGTGGGTTGATGTCCATCCGAAAGGTCATACTTTGAATGGGCAAGGGGATTCTCTGCACGAAGTTCCGGGTGCACCGCGAAGGCTAAGAAAATTGGGACGAGATGGCTCAACTCCTGCGAGTGGTAGGCCATACTAGATAGCGAGAATAAGAGCTTGAAACGATCTTGGGCTTTCGTGCTCTCTCGAAAGGCATTGTAGGCGTTGATCCATATTTCCGGGAGACGGGGGTTCAGCCATGACCTGTGGTACGTGAAGGAAAAGACGGCATTACTGGTCAAAGGACTCCTCCACGATTCGACTAGGTCCATCAAGTTCATCGAGGTGATTGCCACTGTATCAACTGCCAGTGACCATTGGAATATGGCAGCAGCGGCCATGAATGCGCGGTGCTCCGCCGAGTCAGACGATATGACATCACGGCAATACGCTACATCGTGGTCCCTCGTTGAGGGTGGCTCTGAAGGCTCACTTGGAAGGAGGTGGCGAGTACGGAGTAAACTCCGCGTAAACAGGTGGTCGTCGTGCGATGGGAACTTCTTGAGACCGTCAGTCTCCCAGCCGTCATGAAAAAGTTGTGCTTTTTCCACGTGGTCCTTGATTTCCTTGGCTGCGAAGTAGAGGTTGTGGTGTTGAGAGCGAATGGGAAGGTTTAGCCAACGCACGACTTGCGTGTGCCCGTAGCGCGAGTGGAACGAACGCAATGGACGTAAGGAGGCAATCAACCGCAGGAGCTTCGCATCACGAGCACCAAATTTAATGATCGAGTGGCAAGAAGGCGACCGGAGTAAGCCCAGTGCCTCCTCTGTGCCCGACTTCCCAGTTAGCGGATCGTTACTGCATCCACTACTGGTCAAGGCATGTAAATAGGCACGGTACAGCTTGTTTGTCAGGCTGACGTTCCCGGTCAAACAGTTCAACTCGGTGTCAATTCTATACGTCTGGTATGCGACCCGCTGAAGGGCAGGACCGCAGATATCGACCTCGACGCGAACATGGTGACCTTCCATCCGGAACGAAACCTCACCCTCGGGAATGAGGACACGTCGTGGGACGAGCTCGCTGGTGTTGATGTTATCTCCGAGTTTCGGCCGGAGCACAAGCTGATTGACCAAACCGAACAGCGTCCCAGTCGATTGGTTTTCATCGTAAACCATGTCCCGGATGTTGTGAGACTGGAGGTTCCCGTTCTCATTGACATAGAAGGATAGGCCATAGCGAGGTAGGGCAACGGCCAGTCGGGACGACGACGATGGGAGGTCAGGGTTGATTGGTGATGCAGTGACGAGGAGATTCTGCGGGGCTTCAAGAGGCTTCAACAGACTCGACACCACACTCCAAGATGGGCTTCGGACGTCTAGGAGAAGCTGGCGGCCTTTACGCATGCGATATTGCCCAGGTGTACAATTAACACTCCAATTTTCCGACGAACCCTCCCAGGGCTTGTTGACAGGGCGAAATTCCATGACGGACGTCGAGAGGTTGAGCCAATGGATGTGACCTTTGAGCAAAACCGCCGGAAAGTCGTTCTCAAGCTTTGTTCGAGGGATGAGCTGGATGACTTCCGATCGACCTGCAACTGTTCGTTTCGCTCGTATCACAAGATCCGTGTCTTGGAGAGAAAAATACACCTGAAAGTGCGACCTTAGATCTCAAGATAATATGCTACACCTCAAGCGGACTCACCTGGTGACCAGAGATCATACCGCGCGTCATGTAATCCATCCCTGGGAGATCGCCTGGTATAACATGAAGTACTTGCTATGAAGGCAATCAGGGAATTGTGTCATGTCGGGGACATCGCGATGCCTACCTCACCAAAGAGAAGACTATATAGCTGGTGCTGTACAACCGCGTCCGGCAATCTACCAAGCGGTTTTCCATCCACCAACAGCGTCCCGTCAAGCAAATTGAAATGGACGACTCGCGAGCATTGACTCGTTGTTGACGCCGTTGTACATAGGAGATAACGTGAATTTGGTTCCGGAAGGCGGCGCCATTCTGAACCTGGGCGATAGTTTGGCCAAACTCTACCAACCGCAAGGTGGATGCCGCGGTCTCTTGAATCAGCCACCACAACACCGTTTAGGCCATACAGGACATTCTCAAGAGCCAGGGAGAGGCGGCGATTCCGGTCAAGGAGTAGTTGCGAATATGCGGGGAGGGTGGAGACTTTGGTAGGCGTGTTGTCATGGATCAGTACCGCACAGGAAAGAAAGACCTCGATATCCTCAGGAGAGTTGAGGAGTTGTTCAACTATAGCTGGGTCAACGTCAAATGTACTGCGACAAATGGCGGCAGTATCCCGCAAAACCCCACGGAGTTCCTCCTCCCATGGCGTTCTTGTGAGTTTGTCCGATAGTTCCTGAACCCACGAAAATGTCTTCACGCGCACATCACGAAGGAGCTGGACGACCCTCTCCGAAACCGCTTCATCGGGGCCAGCCTCAAGTAGTCGACTGAGCAATAAAGAAATGGTATTCATCGTCACCCCTTCCAACCAGTTCGCCTCGATGTCTGCAACAAGGTTTTCAAGCTCATCCACCAGTGCATGGCCAAAGGTATCCTGTTGGAGTTCTTCGTGCCACTTCAACTCCGAACTTGAACGCGGTCCCACTTGCATGATTGCCTGAGCCACCAGCAAGTGAACTTCAGGGCATCGAAAGCTAAGCGACCGGTCACGAAGTTCTCGTAGGATATTGAGCCATTGAAGAGATCCTCCGCTGCGCAAGTGACCGAACGCCAAAAATTCGTGTATTGAAAGTTCTTTGGGACACTCAGCTTGACCCGCTAGGACACCGTTCGAGGTATGGGTGGTGCCATCAATGTATTGCTGAAGATGAGAATATGGACCTTCTTGGAGCTCGTACGTGCAGTACCGCTTGATATCAACTTTGCCAAAAGCGTTTGCAACGGGAATGTCCTCCAAGGTATTAAAACCGAAAAATGTGAGACTATTTTCAACGCGAATCTGGTCTTCTGTTGCCGGAATGAAGACTGTTCTATGCTCCACTGGTCGCGAACTCAATGCTAGGGTAATGTGGGATCTCGAGTGCCTCGAGAAGTAAGGTTGTAGTGCATGATAGTCGCTGAGAAGAAAAGGCCTTTTGCCACGAGGGCAATGGGAATGAAGGCGAACTAGGAGTTGGAACATGGCAGAGCGCCACATGCTGAAAGTCAAAGGACAGGCAAGTTCGAACACAACAGTTGCTGCGCGAAGGTCATCGTCCGGGAGAGGCCATTCGTAGACTTCCAACTTCATTGAATCGAGCCTTCCCTCATAGTTGCACTTGCGGCACTTCGACGCGTGACGTTTAGTTCCACCCAGGGTGACATATGTGTGATGGATTCCGTCTGCTCGGAGCTTGACCTTGGCGTGCTGCTCGTTGGCTCCTTTGAGTTCCTTGACCTTCTTGTCGATCTCTTGCAGTGCAGCTTCTTCAATCCGACTCTTCAAGTCTTGGAGCGATGACGACTGATTATAATAGCGAACCGCAAAAGTCTCTTCAGAGGTTTCCTGAGAAAAGATGGATGATTCGGAATCTGTTCGAGAGCGGCGACGGGAGAGGTACTGGCGTGCTCGGCGAAGTCGATCGATACTAGTAGCTTTTCGGAGGAGCAAATTTGCCAATAGAGAGGCTGAAATCTCTGAATTGTAGTCTTTGAGTATAGGAATCTCCCTAAGCGCCAACTTGTCGAGCGCGATCCAAAGCTCGATTGTGGTCAGAAGCATGATCGAGAGCTGTTCCGGATTGTTCGCATACATTTTCAGCGCAGCACAATAATACCCATCTGCCAAAACATCCAGCTTTACACATGCTTCATCGACATTCGTAACACCGTCAACCCAAGCATCGATCCCCTGCTCCACTGCGAACTCAACATCGTAGAGAGCAACACGAGGTTCTGCCCGGAATGCCACTGTGAAGAAGGTTCCATCGGACGACAGAAAGTCGTCGAGAGTTCCTCGGGGATGATGTTCGGGGTGGAAGAGAACAGCAGGAACAGTATCCCTATTAAGCAGACACTCTGCGAGGTATTCGCGACTGCACGAGAGCGAGAGTTGCACGTCACGATTAAGATCGAGCTCCGAGAATGTATGGGGTGGGGACGCGCGCTGGGCAGTCTGTACCTGATCCCACCTATTATCAAGGACCTCGCGAACACGACTACACGTCCCAAGGGCTGCTTCCGTGAGCCAACCAGGTGCGAGAGGACCAAGCTTCCTCAACCGCTGACTAATTTTGGTTGACATGAAATAGAGCAAGTCGCTGGGAAGGTCAGCCCGGATTGCTTCCTCGGCGAGTCTGGCGAGGAAAAAGACGATAAAGTTTTTGTAGGATTCGTGACCCTGAGGAGATGGTTCCAAGGTGGTCTGAATAGCAACTCTGACGAGGAGCCAAAGCGACGAGCGACGCCATGGGGACGGCGATTTACCCGAGACGACAACGTCGTCACCGATACGTTTGGTGACGCGAACGACATTGGTAGCGGGGCGACCAACTCCTCGCAAAATGCCGGTAAGCAATTCCGTGATGTAGCGTGGATCTGTGGTATCTCGACTTTTAAATGCGGTTGCTTCTGTCCGGTGGGTTTCCGTGTTCTTATCCAGCACGTCTTCATTCATGCAAGCGAGGAAGTTGGCGAGTTGGGACTGGAAGACGGCATCACCAACGACGGTGTTGGGAATCTCGATTGCTGGACCGGGGTACGAGCACAGAAGCTTTCCCCGCGTCATCGTGACAGAACTCGCCTGCGGGGATACCTCAAAGGCCGCATACACAGTGATATCCCTCTGCTTTTTAAACAAAACCCCCGCATTTTGGGCGCGAATGAAGAACGCGAGGACGTCTACACGTCATTCGGATCGTCAGCGGCCATCGTGAGGTGCGTGACTAACTTGGGACACGTACCTCCTTGTTGCATGTTGCTAAGCTGAGACATGACGCGGTCTGTGTCCAGCTTTGCATACTGGACAGTCGCGCCGAGATTTTCGAGCATGTTTTCGATGAAATGCCACTGGGAATGATCTGCGTCGGCGATGACGCGTGTATATGCGTGAGCAGCATCAACGACTGCTTCAAAAAGTGCCTGGTCATTGGGAAAAGAGTGGTCGTCTGCACCGGGGAGACGCAGTGGACAAAAGACGTGAGTGATGATGTACTCGAGAGCGAAATTGGTTTCCATTTGGTGTGTCTGGACTTGTCAGAGGAAAGGAAGAAAAGGCGAGGATGTCAGAGGATCCTGAATCCGACACAAAGGCCTAATTATGTACTACTAATCATTTCATTGTCCCTTGTTGGTGCCGTTACTACAGATACACGCCTTGTGATTCAGAGGCCTTGTGTCAGCTTATTCACGTCATAGTTCTAGGCCCAACTCTACCTTGGAAATAGTATCGCCCGAAACGCTCGCCATGATGTTCAGAAGTCCTTTGAATCGTAAGCGAGACGCTCAGTGAGGAGGACAAGGCCGATTTCGCTCCAGGTTGATCCTTCTACCCACTTGACTCCGCTGCGGTGAGGGAACACGAATGCAATATTTGCGTTGAGACCTTCGCGACAAAAGTAACTTGGTATGTTTGCCTTCGTGACTTCGTCGCCGTTCTGGGTGGCAGAGGCCCTAGAGGGACTTATCGGAGCTTGAATTTCACATAAGTACATCATGACAACACATGCCATCGAGTCATGGTACAAGAAATGATACACCAGATCATGCAACGGCCCCATCTGGTCGTCCGCGCCGTCCCTGTGCCGCTCTCAGCCCGAAGCAACGTACGGTCGCGCCCGCAAAGGCAACTTGCATCCTACTTCACCCGCAAGCTTGGGTCGCGGAAACACGCCCCT
>JBBPRQ010000618.1:0-19113 GCA_038093095.1 Boletus insuetus | reverse complement strand
GTGAGGGGAGACTTTGGAGGCGAGCGAATACAAACGTCACAAGCAAACAGCGTCCACGAAGCGCGGGAAAATTGAACACAGACTCGTCCATCGATCGTCCACCTCCTAGGTTCCAAGTTGGAAATGGAAATAGCACCGCGTTCTGGCCGACAGTTCACAGGTATTACTTCGCTGGTCACCAGCCTATAGGTCTAGACTGCTCGGTGAGTACACGCAATGTATACATTTCGAGTATTACAATTTGGACGGCGTTCACCAGATCGTGACGCCTGTGCTCGCAGGGTATAGGCTAACAACCGTTCCTCGGCCCTACAGTCAACCAAGTCATGTACCTGACACGGTCCGAAGAACTTGTACTAGCGCTGGAGTGACATTGATCGCGCGCCTTCGGCATACTCTTGAGGTATACAGTCACGGCATGGCAGGATCTCTCCAGCTGGGCTGTACGGTCGAGCAGCCACACGGATCAAGCTTCAAGCTCAAATCGGAGTTGCAACTGGGTGACTGAGTTTATGGCCATGGCAACTTGCTATAGTCTTTGCGCCGGACTTGCTTCGCGGTCGCGTCGACGCGCTAACACCCGATGACACTGCCAGTGAATTGAAATTTGAGACGTGGCCGTTCTTTCTCCGCCCACGGGCGAGTGCGAGTTGGATGAGGATTTGGAGAGATGACCAAAGATCAATGGATCCATCATGGATTCTGAATTTCCAGTTGGCCGATCACCGTTGCACCGGCCACCATCACAAGCGTGTCGTCCAGGCTAAGATACATTCGTTTGTATAACTGCCACCCACGCCATCGAAACAACGTATCAATGCACCATCGATTCAATCCCGGGCCATCATGAACAACGCACCATCAATCACTCGTTAATCATGCGACGCCAAGACGGGGATGGGTACGCCGTTTCAATCTGAGGCCGTCGAGGAGCCTCAGATCTCTTGGAACATTGAGTGCCCGTATGAGCAAAGAAGCGCGCCCTGGACCATGACGAAGACGATCATTACCATACGATCCACCTGAAGGAGAGATACCTCGGGTTTGGAGACCCGATATACAGGATACTAGGCTGCCAACGTGCATTCGGCCCTCCGTCGTACGCCGTGATGTGGGTCAGTGATCGTTGGGGCGAGCACAGGTTCAAGCTTCAAGTGGAGGTGCGTGCCAATCGCCGAGACCTACCGGGATATAAATTCTGACGTTGATGATTGACCCATATGTAGATGCGCTAGTTTTGGCTTTATAGACGTGACAGTGGCTCTGTGTTCAGGACCTGAGTGGCGACAAGGCTAAGCGCTGATCGTTGAGAATGCCGGCATGGGTGTCGTGAATCGGCCGACGCAGGTTATGGTGGGCGTGGAGGCTGGATCCCTTGCAGGGTCGACACTGGCACTGCCAGTGGGACGTCAATGATCGTGCTGTTCTCATGATTGCGTGACGCGGGGGCCCGTGCAATTAACAATGAGCGAATGAACAATGGCCGCCATCGTCTCGACGGCGGCCAATGATCATGCCGTGATTTGGAACGGATTTGATCTTGATTCATTTTGCCGCCAAGGACAAGCACAGGTCCGGCCAAACCGACCGAGGACCGTGATATCAATGTGCTGTACGCATACATATTGTCGGAGAAGTGCCTGATTCAAGGGGCCGGGCTATTTGAGAGGCATCCTGACATGTCTGCATGCCTAGCACTGGTAGCAGGTTTTTTCTCCATTATGGAACTGCCGACATGAAATGAATGCACCTCGACTCGGATGCTGTGCTGCAGTGTGGTGTACATACTGTAACGTTTGCGTTGTGTGCTGTATTATGTGTATGGGGTGTTTGATTTGACAGCCCTGCGGTCCTGCCTGGCAGCCAACCGCCAGCCCGGGGTGATTCGAATTTCAGTACAAGAATGCGTGTTGGGCTAGGGTCTGAGTCTGAAGATGTGAATATGAACCGCCACTGATTCGTGATGTTGAATGTTCACCCGGTGACGCGCTTCAACGCACTTCTCAGACCCAGTACGATGGTCTAGACGCATCACGGCTGGCGTGTGGACGTCCAGTGATGACGAGAATGACGAGTGTCCCAGTACGTGTTCATCTGAAAATGAAAAATAAATAAAGATATGAAATACATAATCAAGCTTCAGCCTTGACTCAAACCTCACATGCACAGAACGTCCACGTCCAAGGGCGGTTTACAGACCAGCGTCCTTGCAAATGAAGCTTTCTCCCCAGTTGTACATACCAATGATCATGTCGTCACAACTCCCATTGAATCCCGACACCTACGGATCAACTCATCATGGCCCAGGGGTATTCGGCATCCACCATGACGTTCCACGGAAACTTGTCCGACACGGTAAGAGGGGCCCAGGGGGGCCAACACTCGGACGGGACGTTGACGTGATATGGTGCCTCATTTTGCCCGACATGACCGATTTGGCCGCACGTCCAAGGTCTGGACCGAGCAGGTGACCAAACGATATGAAGTTCTTTCAGTCTACACCGTTCAATGTCCACTGTGTCATTCTCACTGACTCACCTGGGCTAGCACGACGGTGGCACCGCTTGCCAAGCCATCACTACATTTCGAATAACGCATCGGACCATCGGTACCATTGGTGCACTAGTTCCAAGCGTCTTTGTTGTCAAATCAACGATGGGCCTGTCAATAACAATCAGAGGGCAAAACCACGCTCAGAATAGGAATCACGGATGATGACATGACCATTGGCAATGGCGGTACGGCCCGGGCAGGATTGTATTCAGTCTTGTATGCCCGCGGTACAAACGTACGTATTTTTTTTAGCGTGTCGACGCGCGCGGTCTAGGCTCTTCAACTTTTTTTTTTCGATGACATCCTGGGATATTACTTGATACCCTTCGGTACGGAGCCAAGGCGGCGGGCAATGGTGATAGTCATACGCGGCAAGATATGTCCTATACGCAAATTTGCCATGGGCAAATGTCATTATCCAGCGCTCGTCTTGGGTCGTCTTGTCCATATTCATGCGGATTCTATGCAATGATGCAAGGTTTCTCATTCTATCTCTCATGTCTATTAAACACACTGATACTGATATATGGAATTGGAATACGGATAGGGATAGGGATAAGGTCGGAATGACACTGAGTGGCACTGGTCACTGCGAGGCGATGATGATGCATGTCCAATTATCGACAGGATATGGTATGATGGGTAGCGGCCAGCATTGCCCGCGTCCCAAATACAAACTGGATGGCAATGCCATCCCTACACTTCCCGACTCGACCAATTCGAATTCCAAATCGATTTTGACACCAGGTCATCAGCGCTTCAGCCCATTACCGTCACCGTCACCGTTCTTATCGTCACCGGGTCATTACAGCGCACCGTATCACCATTCGGTTTAACCATTCTCATCGTGCATCGTGTTGTATGAGCTCTATTGTGATTGGACCGCTCTCTTCCGCCATCATTATCATCCATCACCATCCTTATCCTTATTCATATCGAAACGCAAATGCAAATAAGAATATGGACATGCATGGTGATGCTCAATCGATCATGCGTGATCGGTGACCACTCAAGAATGTTGATGACAATGATACATATCCACTCTTGGAAACTTGGATGCCATGACGGAAGGGCTGGAGTGCTCGGTGGGGAGGAAAGGGGGCCAAGTACGTGTTGTACATTTACGCCTTGATCCCTCCCACGTTCAAATTCGACCTGCACTGGTCATGGTGCACGAATTGGCTATTGGCTACCTTTGTACAGAACGTTCCAGGCCTCGGGGCGACACCAGCATGGTCAACGGATGTGAGACTTTTGCGTGCCGGGTCATCCGCACGACACAACCCAACACTTGCTATACTCGTCCTCTTCCTCCCGCAGACACACGCCAACACTGATGGCCCGTACACATACAATAGAACGAGGGAGGACGGGTTATCTCGGGACCATGTGGGCGTGGCACGTGCCCATCGTCGCCGTTTCCCAGCACTATCAGCCCAACCACACACGCCGTCGTCGCCGTCGGCTTCCCTGTCGCTCTCCAACGCCAGTCGAGTCGACATCGTGGGCGTCTTCCTCGGAGACGTGCTTGGGCATGCCAGCGCATCATCGACATCCATCCGCCTTAAAGCCGATCTTCGATATTCGGCTAGACATATCCACCAACACCCCGAAACGAGACGATACCGGACTTGAGATTGTCGGTTGGAACGGGTCGGCCTTGAAGTCTCGGGAGCGGTTCTGACGCACTTTAGGGAGCGAGCGAGCTCGCCCGTCGGAATGTCAGCTCAAAGGAATGGGGGGAGGAAACGATAGCCGCTAGAGGGAGACCCGGTAAACACACATGGATACCAGGGATTGTCATGTCACAAACGTTCCGAGCCCATTCTTGCGACTCGAGCTGCTTCTTCGCTTGGGCGGATCAAACGGGGTTGACATGACCTTGACGTTTTCTTTCCTTTTTCTTTTTATCTCTTGTGCGTGTGTTATCATATACTGGGATGACACTCCGTCGTGAACGCACTGGGGTGATGAGCAGCGTCGGTGCCGTGTGACGTGTGGGTGCTTGAGGGACGTTCCTACTCGGACGAACCCACTTGCACGCCGGTTCTCGCGTCCGAGGGTTCGGCTACTTGAAGAACCCGACGAGTGCCTCGCCCTAGCCATTCAAGCTGTCGCGGGACGATCTTGTACCTGGGAGAGACTGAGAGGGATGATCTTTACATAGGTTTCTCGTATCGTCCTGCCAAATGTAAAAGTTGATGGTAAAGTTTCCGACAGGTTGGCGATCTTGTCGGAGGCACGCGGTAAGATGGAATTGGGAAAGTGAATGACCAGGAGATGATGCGCCCATGCGTACGCCCACCACACGTGTGTGTATTTCTGTGTTGGGACTGGGATTTGGATTTGGATTTGGATTTGGGGGTGAAATGACACGGGCAGCCGTTTCCCGTATGCATGAAACGTTTGTCCAGAAAAGTTCACGACGAAGATGGAATTTGGAATTCGAACATCCGCACCGGGTACAGAGCAAGTCCGACAGACAACACTGTGTACAAAGTGCGAAATTCTGCCGGAACACAGCGTTCACGTCCCC
This sequence comes from Boletus insuetus, assembly GCA_038093095.1. Taxonomy (NCBI): domain Eukaryota; kingdom Fungi; phylum Basidiomycota; class Agaricomycetes; order Boletales; family Boletaceae; genus Boletus; species Boletus insuetus. Next base: position 14,024 of record JBBPRQ010000618.1, on the reverse strand, counting down.
GCAATGGCCGCACATGTTGGCCAGGCACATAGCGGGGCAAACTGGTTGTGATACCCACGCCGATGGGCCATCATGATCGTTCGAATGGACTCACGGGATTAATAGTGATATTTTCGTTCCGCAGCGAGATGATGCCAAGACAAAGTGGCTGGCAGTGCGAAGCAAGGCTCTAGGCTCTTGTTCGACTGTGGGTGACCCATTGGGTACACATGTGAGGCGTTCAGGGTTGTGAACGTGGTTGGCCTTTAGAGTCCAGACGTGAACGTACACGCACGAGCTGCGGATAGTTGAATGAATGGTGGCGATCCCAGTGCATTGGGTCCGAGTAAATGAGGTAGTTCTCCGAGCGGAAGTGACCGTGCGTCGAGGTATGCGGGATCGATCACAGCATCGAGGGAATAGGTGACGCCAATCATTTGCCTTTTGCAAGGGGCTAGGCGTACCTGGTTGTATGTACATCAGTGGTGGAAGTCGAGGACGCCCTGCACGGGTGCAGAGTGATCATTTTCGGCAAGGCGCAGGTTGGAATTTGCGGTAACGTAAGTGGTTAACTGTAGGAGGATAAATGGTGATTGACCAGGCACGAAGAAATGGGGATAGTCGAGTCTGGCGCTCCGTCGATGAGATGGGCGGTCTGCAGCCGCGCAGGAAGTCCCTCGATCTAGTGTTGTTCTCGAGATGAGCGAAACAAGCAGTGACAGGGGGTTGTGATGGTCGTAATTTGCCGATCCCATCGTTTCCAATGGTGTAGAGGTGTCCGTTGGTCACGGAACGATGTGAGACGGGTTTCGCGTTATGGGCGCGGCTGATTTGCAGTTCCATCGCGGGTTTGACGTGCGATGACAATGAACAGCGAGGATGCGTACACGTCAGCAGGATGACGCAATGAACGCATGGACATGTGCATGCGCGACGAGTTCGGGAGGGAGTGCACAGCCACGACGGCATGTGAGGTCGCCGTGGGGGTCGTTTGGGGGGTCTCGAGTGTGATAAGCGTGGCAGGTGTCATCACGGCAGCGTTACGGCGTGACATGGTACCGGTGCCGTAGCTCGGCGGGGCTGTTCCTGAACCAGAACGCCGGTACGAATTCCAAGTCCGACGAGTGCAGTGCCTTAATTGAGCGACGAGTCCAAACCTTTTTTTTTTTTTTTTTTTTTTCCAAGGTGATTTCAGGCACCCTTTTAGAAGTTGTCGTTCCTCTTTACTTCGCTCGCTCCATGGACGACGACTCAAAACCGTCCCTCGACGCAAACATCGTCGATTCCACTCAGACGTCAAATATCTCCCCGTCCGATAAAAATTCACCCTCTCCCTCTGACATGGCAACCCTCGTCGCACCAAACAACCCCGCCGTCCTCCCCACCTCCCCGCCCCCCGCTGCCGGCGTCGCTAAGCGTTACCGCCCTGCACCAGCAAAGACCTTCCAATGCAGAGGCTTTGGCGAATGTCGCATGGTCTTCAGCAGAAGCGAACACCTCGCCAGGCACATTAGGTAGGTCCCAGGCACTTATCCCCGTCCCTCCCTGTTCGATCTGTTTTATCTCCGTTCAGGAAACACACTGGCGAGCGTCCCTTTACTTGCCACTGCTCCAAGCAGTTCTCTCGTCTCGACAATCTGCGCCAGCATGCACAGACAGTCCATGCAGATAAGCAGGAGCAGAACGAGAGGATGATGCGCGAGCTCACCTCCCTCCACGCCTCCATGGCCGCAGCCAACAAGGCCGGCCAGTCAAGGGGAAAAAGGGGCCAGGCTGCGATCAGCGTCGCAGCCGCCCCTCCACCCACTAGTGCCACCCAGGACTCTCCCATGCGCCACCTCGATCACGTCAAAGAGGAGGACATCAATCCTGCTTCCATTCCGATGCACCAGCGTCCAGGGACCAGCACTGGATACGAAGCCGGCGACGCCGTCATGTATGGCGACAGCTGGAACACCGATGTCGACCGTGGCGATCCGCGGCCTCCCAACAATCATTCCTTTCGTGACTCCAGCCAGTCCTTTCGTGTCCCCCCAGCATCACATTCATCCTCAATCTACGGGCAGCAGCAGTCGCAGTCCTTTCTCGCCTTCTCCAACACACTCAACTTCGGCATCGCCTCACGGGATGGTCGCCCCGGATCTAGCACCTCCCGTCCACCCACTGCAGGTGGTCCAGACTCACATCCTCGAACACTCCCGCCCCTCGCAGCAGTCGTCTCCGCAACAATCCCCCCTCCATCCTCCCAACAGTTCCCCATCCCACCACAATCCACACAGCACATACTTCCCCTACCCGGCCCAGCTGCGTTTAGACGACCTGCAACAGCCAATCGCCCAGGCACGGCCCCAGCATCATACTACGCCTCAAAGCCTGCCTACAATGGAGGGCCTGGATTGGTCCATCAACCAGAACTATCCCTTCCAGTCTTTGGACGTAGCAGCGAACTGGCAGCGGCAGCAGCAACAGCAGCAGCTTACCAACTCAACCCATTCGAGGCAGATCCACCATCCCCAACAACAGGTGCTTACGACTCGCCGTTTTCCTTCCACCCACCGGCACTCTCCGAATCAGCAACCTATGGCGGGTCCGTCGAACCTTCTCCAGGCATCCCTCGCAAACGACCTTTCCCGGGAATCGACGGACCCCAGGATGAGGGCCCACGTCGAGAATCAATCACCGGGGTACCCGGATCTAGCGAATACGAATACGGCTCAGAGTCACGCCCTCAATCTCGACGCCTCTCCGTCCTGGAACTCTGCAATGACGCAGATGCAGACGGGGGAATACGATCATTTTTACCAGGCACAGCAGGATCAGCTTCACGACCAACTACTTCCTCTGGACTCTGCTCATCAGCATCTGCCCTCGCACTCATCGATCGGACTCCAATCACACTACTCCCAGGAGCTCAGCAGACAGCAGCTCCAGCAGCTGCGTCAGCAACATCTCCGACTGGAACAGGCCCGACGGCATTCGCTGGCGGGCGAGTATCTCCAGCATTACGGCGGGACACTCCATCCCCATCCACAACAGCAGCAGCAGCAGCAGCAGCACAGTTTCTTCAACGAGGAACCTTCTCGACTTCACCTTTATCAGACGCATCGCGGAGCCCACGATCCCAGCCAAGCACCGCTGCCTTCGTCGCCGTTGCTCGATCCGTCGGCATACACCCAGGCGCGACATCTCCATCCTCAAATGCAGCGCCATCACCCACATTACCTCGTCGAGGAGAACCACAACATGAAGTACGATCCCCCGTCACTGCAGCGTACTCCTCCGCTGCGGTTGGAATGAAAGTCTAACGACCAAAAAAAACGTTTTGCTTTAATTCGTATATCCAAATCTCTGGTAATATGGTCGTGAACAGTGGTCTCCTCTCTGTGTTGTGTCTGTCTGCTATTCATATTTTTTGCTCTTGTTTGACCAGTGCGACGTTGTTCTCACGTGCAAGTACATATCTCCGTATTCTTTTTCTTTGTCTGCCTATACCTGTCAACTAATTCGTGTTTACCCGACATATTGTGCATATTCATATTGATGATGACCCTCGAGCGGAATGCCTTTGTTTCTATGTAACTTGTTGACGACGATGAGATGATAGTGTCTGACTATTTCCTCCATAATCTTGTCGAGAAAACGTATGTATATTCGACTCGTCGAATCAATTCACGGTGCTTTTTTCAATGCAATGGTCATGGGATCGGTCGTTGTCCTCCCTGGGGATACCACAAGCGGACCGGTTGTCCCGCGTAATCGTTGATGAATGATTCATTTTCCCATGCGTGGGGTGGATTGATCTGATTATCCGGTGGCGCGTGAGAGTGTGTGGCTTGGTTGAATCGATAAAGATGTTGTCATTCGTCTGCCGGTTGACGCATTGACGTGTTGTTATTTCAATGTCGTTGTCGTCGTCGTTAGGCGTCGTGTTGGGTTCTCTCAAGACTCGACGTGGTGATACGGCGTGGTTGGACGTGAACGTGAGCGTGAACGTGATGTTGGTGTGTTGACGTGCTGCCAGCCTGTCGGACTCGGATGTGAATCTGAATAGCGCGTGTCAGGTGGATTAAATAATAGTGGTGAGGTCGGAACCAAGGGAACGGGGAGCGACTTTGGAGTAATATACTGGTGTGGTCGGGGGGCTCGACTCGGGGTCATGTCTAGAGCGTGATGCCGGGCACATGTACAGTACGCCGAGTGTGCGTCCTGTCGGGTCGGTGTCCTATGTATTATTTATACATAACCTCCTAGGCCAATCCCCGATCGATGTCGAGTACAGGCATGCAACGATACATAGATACACCGTGTCCCCACGCCCTGGTAGATCGACGTTCGATCATGCAACTTGGTTGACGTTGACTTTTGTGTGTGATGGATCGATCATTTTCAGGGGTTCAAGGTTTGAACTAGGAACAGGGCCCGACGCGTTCTGAATTGGAACTCGTTTCGTCATGCAATCATCGTCTGTTTGTCACGCGTGTCGGGTTGTCTTGGTGTCGTGGCGTCTGAGCGTTGAACGTCAACGCTGCATCGGGTGTCAGTGGGGTGCCAGTGGTGTGGAGTGGCGTATCTGATACGTGATATACATTCCCCAACCGATTGTTCGCGTTCGATCATTTTTACACGGTTGACGTCTGTATTCGGATGATCCATCGTCGGGGAATGAGCGTTTCAACTAGGAACAGGGTCCGGTGTCAATGCGTTTGAATCGGATATCATCCAAGGGGCCACTCTGTGAATAATGCATATCATCTTGCGAAGAGTGACCCTGTTGGGTCGTCTTGGCTGTGGTGTTTTTTGGACGTCAAAGCTAGGTTCACTTTGGCTTGGCTTGGGTGGGTGGAGTATCTGTGAATCGTGTCGGCCGTGGCGAATGGGAATAAAGATAGACGCACGTGGTTGAGGGACCCGTCCGGCGGGTGGGTTGGAGCGAGGAAACTCCCATGGAGATACCGGGGCACATCAACGGACCATACGCTGCAACGTGATGCGCCTCGAGTTCGTCGGGCGAATCTCACCTCGGGGGGGCAAGGGGCGTCTTCTTCGTCCTCGGCTTCGTTTTCGTGGCCGTGATGTCCCTCTGCAGCCCCTGGACCTGGCACCGAGATTCGCGTCCGATCCTGTATCGTAAATAAAGTAACACGGATGACGTTTTCCATCTGCGTCGTCGGGTGGAATCGGTGTCCTTATGGAGTGAGTCACCTCTCTGTTGCGGGGCCTGTTCCTGGTCCACCCCCAGAACCAGGATCACGGAGACATTCCATTTCGGGCACATGTCAGACATGACTCGATTTGGAATTGGGTTGGGACAAACAGAGGTAAAGGGTGTAGCATCTATCGATATTGTGGGTAGAGTGACCTGCATCTAAAAAATCAGGTCATGTTGCGCACCATGTGAGTGATGCATCGAGGTTGTATTTCGAGACGACCAACGATGTGATGGATAGAAAACCACGGAATGCGAGGTCTAAACGAGCCTTGGAAGCAAGAGAACCCGAGGAAGTCGAGGATGCGCGTACGGCAATATTCGTGCGCGGTACGCACGCAGGCGAGGTCGTGCAAAACGCCATGAAGGAATTGGTGTGTGCACCATGTTGCTTTCCGTTTCCTTCCATGGCGTGCTCAAAGACCGGTTAGATGGCGCTCAAAAAACCCCACGCCATTGCGTTTTCGAAAAAGAACGACGTTCGGCCGTTCGAGGATGCGTCGTCACTCGAGTTTTGGGCGCAGAAAAACGATGCGTCGATATTTGTGGTCGGGCAGTCGACCAAGAAACGGCCGAATGGGCTCGTGATGGTGCGAACGTTTGATTCGCGGGTGCTGGACATGTGTGAATTTGGGGTGGATAGCTTCGTGAGCATGTCTGCGTTCAAGGTGTGTTGTTCCATCAAACAATGTGGGTGTTCTGATCACACTTTTTTTAAAATTCAAGACGCCGAAATCAGCGCCGGGACATAAACCGATGATGCATTTCGCTTCTGAACTATTCGATACGCATCCTCGCTATATACAGCTCAAGTCACTGTTGCTGGACATGTTCAACGGTGAAGTGGTCGAGTCGGTCTGCCTTTCTGGATTGGAACATGTGATCAGCGTGGCCGTGGGACCTTCGCCAAATCAGACGAGCACAGTCGGGGGAGCAGGACTGGATGATCCGAAGCAACTCCCCAAGGTCCACGTGCGGACGTACACCACCAAGCTCGTGCCATCGGGAACGCGCGTGCCGCGCGTGGAGCTGACGGAAATGGGGCCTCGTCTCGATCTTTCATTACGGCGATGGCAGGAAGCAGATCCGGAAATGTGGAAGGCGGCGATGAGGCGCCCCAAGATGAAGAAGCAGGACGTTGAAAAAGGGCTGGGGAAGCGGAAGAAGAACGTCGAGGTCGACGAGATGGGTGATCTGCGAGGACGTGTGCATGTTGGCAAGCAGGATTTGGGCAAGCTGCAGACGAGAAAGATGAAGGGGTTGAAATCGCGAGGAGGTGATTCTGATTCTGATGTGCGTGGCGGTGAGTCGGACGAGGACGAGGACGAGGATGGGCCACGTCGGAAACGTTTGAGGCGTTGATGTCGATGTGTCTTGTGATGGCGGACCGCATGGAAGTGATTACATAATCAAAATCCTCCACGTTGATCCCATGAAAATTCTTCGTGCGAGAGTCGCACCGTCGACGAGCTCTCCACAAAAACTATCAAAGGTCCTCCTCGTCCCCGTCGTACAGCTCGACGAGCGAATACTCGACCATGTCTACACGTCTGCCCTCTAGTAGTGTGTACACAATTTTCCTGTTCAGTCTTCGTTCACCGACCCCACATCACAGTTGGTACCGCTCTGCCAACTCCTACATCTCAGTAAGTGCCAACCTTACCTGTCAACAAGTCTCGGATTCACTCCTCGGCGTTCCCAGGTCACCAGCGTCCACCTCGGCGGGTCAGCCAACCTCTTCTACCCCTGCCCTACCCACGACAACCACGAATGGCGTGACCTCTAACCCGCTGACCTCTCCCACGACGACGACTTCTTCAACGACGTCGGCGCAGTCGTCAACCTCCACGGGATCGAGTAGCGCTTCTTCATTGACCACCCCCCAGGTCGACCCATCCTCAGGCTCGGTCCCCGGCGGCACCATCACCTCAGTCATCCTCTCCACCCCGACACCCACATCCCCGAATCGCTCGACGTCCTCCAACTCGTAAGTATCACATCATTCTTTTGACATAGGCACAGCCCGCCCTTCCCCCTTTTGTTTCATTTTGACGCTGGCCATCTCAACTCAACTCGCTTGCGCCCTAGGTTCTTTACCAACAAGGGCGCAGTCGCGGGTGTCTTCTCTGCCGTTGGCTTGATCGTCGCCGTGCTCGCCATCGCGCTCATAGTCAACGCCGTTCGACGGCGTCGCGCCCAGAAATTCGACAAAGATGTCGCCGAAGCAGCAGCAGAGGCGGCGGCCTCGCCCCGTTCACCCTTTGACGATTATAATGGCAGCGGCGGTGGCGGCGGCGGCGGCGGTTATGGTTATTCAGATAATAGCCATGGCACGTACCAACTGCCTCCCCTCTCACCTCAACAGGGTGCTTACGGCGTGAGCGAGATGTCGCAGTATGATCCGTACGCCGCTGGTGCGACTTCTCTTGCGGCATCTGCCGTCGGTCGTTCGAGGGGTAGGAAAGATAGCGAACCTGGTACCCCGGGCATTGCAGGCGTCGGTGCTGGAACGCTTGCACGCGAGCCCAGCAAGCGTGCCCCGTATCACGCTTTTGCTGGACCCGGCCCACAATTGCACGAACTCCAACGGGGCAATGGAACGTTCCGGAGCGGACGCGGAAACCAAGATATCCTTGAAGCTGCCGGTCTCGCAGGCACCGGTGCAGTTGCGGCTACTATGACGAGCAACAACCTCGGAAACAACGCCAATGGCACCTACGTTACCCGTAAACCCTCGGAAGCCACGCAGCATACCTTGAGTGGACGATCCAAGTTTGGATCGATGAGCAGCGGTGGTCATCACCCGACGCCGCTGCAACCTGGATACCCTGTCGACTCGTACTATCCCCAACGTAGCGATACGCTGTCTCCGGATCCGTTTGCTCTATACCCGCCGGTCTTGTCAGCGCCATCGAACTCACTTCCGAACCCGTATGATGTATCAGCGCCTTTACCCTCGCCTCCCGAACCTGAGACAGATCATGAGGACCCTGTCGATCCGGGCTCGCCGACTGCATTGCGTTCTGACGAGCAGCGGATGAGCTACCAGGACAATGCCGATTATAGCCAGGGAAACCGTATTTTGAGGGTACGTCCGATGCCTGCTGCCAGGCTTCTTTTTTACTCATGCTTGCTAGGTCGCCAACGAGTGAAAACCCGCCAAACATGTGGACGATGGACATGATTCATGATCGAATTCAATTAGTGCTCGTTTCTGACTCCAACGCTCCTTTCTATTGTTTCATATTCCCACTCGAGTCGCACATGCGCGCGCGTTGATACCCCATCTCGTTCCGTATGTGTAATCCTGGTCGTTCGTTTGGTGTTTAGCTACTGAGTCACATCGCGTGTCGATGCCCACGCTTTTGGATGAGGGTCGAATGCGAGGTTACGGTCTCTCGTTGGCTTTACTCTTTCTTTCTTTCCTTGCTCCCCTGTTCCCTTGCGTTCCCCCCCTCGTTTTCCTTACTTCATTTCCTTATTCCCTATGTGACTTTGACTCTATTTATTTATTACGAACGAACGAACGAACGAACGTCCCGCGCGAGTGTAATTTTTTTCGTCCTTAATCAAGAATCTCCTTGTTTCCTTTTCCTCTTTTGCCTGTCACGCTCCTTTGTTTGCTTGTTGTGATTGATATCGATCTCTGAGGGTTGTCGTCCTTACTCTTGTTATCTCTGCTGACGTAGTGACGAAAATTCAAGGAACTTGTTTACCAGCTTCTATGCGACCCACATGCGACCCCAGCACCCACCAACATGCCCCTTCAGCCAAAATTTCTCAGCGAGACCGCTAGAAAAGTGAAAACTTCGCCAGTCCTTCAAGTTGAAGGTTTCGACCTCCCTAGCCTGTAGGAGAGTTTCCATTCGGAACTGGGCGACAGCATATTCGATGAGGGCGCGCTACCGGCCGAGTAGCTACACAGGGGACATCATCACAGATTGCTGGTTCCCTGACGACATCTTACCCAATACCGAATGACTGACTGCGCTAACAGGACCCGACGGACAGGTGGCACTATATGACTCGTCGACGAAACAATGGAACCCCCCGATACTTGCCGCCGGTACTGCAGAAAGCGACGTCCCGGAGACTCCCTCCTGGACAAGAGGAGAAGGAACTCTGCACATTCATGGTTTACTGTCATGGATGCCCTGGTCCGCCACCACGACTGTGACGACGAATATTCCTCCACCACCTCGGTTTCTACAAGAGTCACAGGTGTCATCTCCCGTTGCGAATACCTGGCTCCAGGACCATCGCATGGACCTCCCTCATATAGTCCATTTACCCACATGTCGAGCACGAGGTCTCAGGTCAGTGTGTTGCACAGTGTGATCGCAAGTTATTGGCATGTTCCTTCCTCTCTTTGCCTTGTACTGATTTGTGTGCCATGCCCGGCTGGGCTTTTGTGTGACATCCTGGAATAAAGGTTCTGAGCTTCGTTCCATGACGTCCCACAGAAGCAGCAATGCAAACAGGAGAGTGGTGGTAGTGGTGGTGGTGGTGGTGGTGGGACGGGTGTGACAGAGTAGCTCTCCTCGATGTTGCCGGGTGGCTCTTCATGTCGGGGGGGTAGGAAGAAGAGAAAAAAAAAACATTGCAACGAGGTGCAAGCGGTGAGCGTTACAACGTAGTCGAAAAGTGCCATCTTATATATATTGGGTAAAGGGTAAACAACCTATCTGGAATACTTTACATGTGCCAGTGGCTAGGGACACGTTGCCAAATGCGAGATACGAGCAGAATATGGAAATGAAGTGAAGAGAAAGAAGACGAAAAGAGGAATGCAACGAGAGGAGGGCAAGATGCATATTCCGTCATGGAAAACTAGAATTAATATGTACATACCCTTGAGAAAGCATGGAAGCATACCTACTCCACACCATAGTGGACAATCGGAGGTGCAGGATCCTGGAACTCCTTCATTGTCAACAGCTGGCCACGGAATATGCTGCCCATGTGTGACTTGGCGAATGGCATACCCCTGTTCCTGATGGCGAGCAACATCATCACGAACGGAAGTGGTGATTGGTCAAAGGTGAGCTCTATTTCTGGTTCAAATAAACCTGGGGGGTTGAACCAGTTACGGAGAATTGGCGTCGTCCCATCCGGCAGGTCCTCGGTATGCACACCAAGAAATCGGCATAGCCGAACATATGATGGGTAGTCTCGGAGATACAGCTGTCCAGCGAATACATTCAGCTGGTCGATCAGCGCCCAAGGGGGTGTCCAATCAGAGGGAAGAGGGGGGATGCAATACAGTTTGAGATCGTCGGACGGCTTCATGCGTTTAGCCGTGCGAGGAGAGTATAGATGGAGGTGAACGTGTTCGCCGAGCCTGATGTATGGCATCAAGTGATCAGCTTCGAATTGGGCTCAGAAGCACGAGCACGTCATTCCCATCCTTTTTTCCGGAAAGAACCCACTGCACGGGACGCAAGTACTGGTCCGTCCTTCCTTGGAACGATCCGCCTTCGATGATGGTGTTGCAGAAGTCTGCGGTTGCGAGAATATATGGGCTCCAAACGCGTGATTCACCCGTAGCTGCGGAACTATTGGCAAGGGTGGTGAAGACGGGACGGAAGGCTGTGCTATAGGGTTCTAAACGAAGGACACCAGTCCTGACGAACGCTACGACATCGGGATGAAGGGAATGTTCTGCTGGTTTTGCCTTGGGTGGCCTCACCGTCTGCCGCTCTCGCTCGATCTCGCGGGATAGTGGATACGATGAAAACAGCATTGGCTTATTTCATGTATGACGTCGTCATCGTAAAATACGTCGGGTGAATATGTACCGCGTAGTGCCACGGCATGTGGAACTGCCTGCCAACCGTCGATGGTTCTCGGGGTGTATGACGATGTGAGGTTGTTCATCGTAGGAGCGTACTTCAAACAGTACTAGTAGGCGTAAATAGTTGACTGTCTGAACCGGTTATCCGGCTTTCCAAAGGTCCGGGAACTGGAAGTCTCCAAACATTTGAACTTTCCAAACTGTAACTTGCCTCTGTCACAATGAATCCGGGCGACCGTTCGAGGAACACATCGACATCGATATTGACCAAGTTTACCCGTGCATCTGCACCATTCATTTCCACATTTCTTCTAGTTCACCTGTCCGCTCCATTACTTGCCAACGTAGGAGGGTCGAGCCTGTCTTCTAATGTCATGGTATGTACTCAAAGTGCTCATCGAAAGGTCACACTGACATGCATTCCATTGTCTGTGATATAAAAACCAGCTCTTGGGAAGGGAGTACTACCAGACCTCATTCGGAGAAAAGTATCTCCTCTTGACGCCGTTAGCCATACACGTCGCATCTGGTCTTGCCCACAGGCTTTTAACGCCCTCCTCCAAACAACCACGCAAAGCCACGAGCACGCTGAGTCTCGCCGCCTACAGCGCCCTCATATTCGTGCCCATCCATTTCTTTACGCATCGGCTCGCCCCGACCAACACTGCCCCTCCCATCCTCGCCGTCGGACCGGCGGAATTGGACTACGAGTTCGTCAAGACGGGTTTGAGTCGGTTCCCATGGTGTAGTTGGGCGTTGTACACGGGGCTTGTGGTGAGCGTGGTCGTACACGCCGTAGAGGGGGTCAACATCCTCCGCACTACATGGTTCGGTGCTACCCGACTCTCGTCGCGAACTCGGAAACTCGTCGCAGGTGCTGCAGCGGTTCCCGTGATGCTGGGACTCTGGACGCTGTCGAGAGAACCCCTGATGGCGTTGTCATCAACGGTGGAGCGCTATGCTGCGTGCTTGACGACGCTATGGGTGTATCGGGTGTAAGACGTAGGTTTCGAGTAGGTAATGTGAACGTTGTTTCAGAGTCCCTGTCTCACTACCACGAGTTAGAAGGGTATTGTGGACGAATAACTTTCGTCTTCCCAATCAACTCATATGAACCCCAGTAGTGAAGAATGTCTCCTAGTATCTGGATGATCATGAAGTGAAAGTCCGTCGGTTGATAGATCCCACAGGGTGTTCACTTTCAGAGTTCTCCCGCATGTGCTCACAGGATTCGTCAACCCGGAGCCTTCGATTTGGCCCACCTATGTCACGGCTCCACCCTGACTGTTATTCTACAATAGTCACGTAGCGTTCGGAAGCGCCATAGCGCATGCTTGGCTGTGTATCGGGCGTAGACGTGCGTTCAAGTAGGTCAAGTGTCAATGCTGCTTCAAAGTCCTTCTCTTCATGTCACGAGTTACAAAGATGTCATGAATGAACCCAAATGAACCCCCCAGATCGTAGTGAAGTACGTCCTTTAAATGTCCTTGTAACAAGTACCTGAAACATCATGCAAACAGAGTCCTTATCCTGCAAGCTTATCAGTGAGCATCGCCAACACGTCCATAAACGAACTCGCACACGGACTGATCCACAACTGATCTGCTTAGAATCCACAGTAAGCTGCGTCAACTTGGATTGCGCCAACGTTGACCCTGCCGAGCTCGACCGCCAACCCGTCCGTCAACACGTTCATCGCCTCCTCAGAGATACTAAAGCCATTGGGGGCAGTGTCCACCGCCGAAATATAGATGAGGGTGTAGCATGTGTCACATGTAGATGTGTTCCAAGGCATTACGGTGTACGCCCCGCCGGCGAATGGAAAGTCGGGGAGGGAACCGAGCATGGTATAGCCTTTGTTCTCTAGCGGGGTGGAGCACGCGAGCTCCGACACGGGAAGATTTGCATTGCCGTACTTATTGTTGTAGGAGAGGCTCTCTTCGGGCGTCTGTGCAACGACGGGGAGAACGAACGCGAGGACAGTGGCAGCGAGAGACGCGGTCTTCATGGTGGCAGATAAGGAGGCGTACACAAAGAGCTTACAACGTCGGGCGACCGGCGGGTCTCAGGGACAGGATCCAGGCCCTATCTCCATTTATCAGCACAGTCACGCAGTCTGGCGCAAGAATACAAAGTGCGTACCATCTGTTTGTCACTCGCTCCAGGAAGCATACGCCCGTGTACCCTGTGGCGAGAGGGCCAGCCGACGGTTGTCGGCCTGATGCGGCCGTAGAATAGCGCAAAGAGATCTAAGCGTCCAAAAAAGACCCGCATCGATTCAGGCCTGCGGCGGACACGCGCATCTTCGGGGCAGCCACACCATCCCTGTATTCTCATAACGGTGGCTTTTCCCCAATACCACCCTACGCATGGGCCAAAATAAGGAACTCCGGCGAAACGTCCAAGTGCAAGTATAGGGGCTACGTGCAAAATCTTGGATCTGAGCAGAATCGCGAGAAAGGATATGAGAGAAAGAAGACGAGAAAAGAGTAGAAGTAGGCCTTGTCACAGATTCTATACCGTAGTGAATAACTAGGGGTGTGGGGTCCTGGAAATCCCTCTCTGTCGGGAGCTTCCACCGTGCGCACACCTAGGAAACGTCAGATCCGCGCACAGGACAAGTCTTTAAGACATAGCCGTCTAGCGACACATTTGGCTGGTCGATTAAGCTTCATGTCCGGTCGTGCGGAGTGTACAGATTGAGGTGAACGTGTTCGCTGAGCCTAGTGTATGACATCAATCAATCAACTTCGAATGGGTACAGAAGCACCAGGACGTCACTTCTATATCCCTTCTCCCGGGAATAACCCACTGGACTGGGCGTAAGTACTCATCTACCGTTACTTGAAACGATCTGCCTTCGACGATGGCAGTGCAGAAATACATGTGCTCCAGACGCTTGGTTCGTCCGTGGCTGCAGAGAGTTGGCGAGGGTCGCTCATCGTCAATGAAACACCTTGTTGAAGGCAAAGAACATGGGATGGTCTACTTCGCGTGCCTTTTTGGATCACATTGCCCGCGGCGACCACACCTCTCACAGGAGGT
>JBBPRQ010000617.1:0-19123 GCA_038093095.1 Boletus insuetus | reverse complement strand
GAGAGTACCTTGTCCCCCCAGAACGCGGCAGTTTCGTACAGATGTTGCATCAGAGCATCGTGCCGCCAAAGACGCATGCGATCAACCATCCCCCATTCACCATCACCATCACCATCATCAAAGTCGGGTTCCGCTTCCGAGTCTTGGAAAACATCGTTTGCAAGAGGATGTCGACTGCCGCTGTCCTTCAATCTGCGGTACCGCATAGGGGAGGCACGTGGAGAGCTAGGAAGCATAGACCGGTTTGGATCGAGGGCTAGGGGACGTGGAATAGATGAGGTGCTGATATCACCCGCCGCGAACGAGGAGATCATGGGTTGTGGGCCAAAAGAAAAGGAAGAACTTAGGGAGCTGCGATTTCTCGAGGTTGCCGCCGATGGCAGGCGCGGCGCTGCTGGGATGGCGAAGCTACCAAGAGGGAGCGGAGTGGAAGCCATATCAATGTGGTTGAACGACCAGGATCGTACATCAGACCAAGGTCGACGCGTCGCTCGGCACGTGACTGGGAAGACGTAACCGATGAGTATTAGACGAATGCGTATTTGACAATAATGCACATGCAGTAGCGTAGTCCAGACATCCAAAGCACAAGCTTGAGACTGGGGTCGTGATGGATCTCTGATCCTAAATGTGTCGCGTCAATGTCAATAAAGATCCTCAATGCGCCGTTGTCGATCCTTCCAAAAACGATCAGCTTAGGCAGTCAGTGCCAGGACATCCACATACCTGCATCTCCTTAACCTCGCCCTGAAGGCGGCGGATTGGTAGATCCCGATACTGATCCAGCAAGCTTTGCATGCGTTGTAGATGACACTCGCCTTCGTGATCTATAGCAGTAACCGGCCGTGAAGGGGAATACAACCTTGAGAGTGGTGTAGTGGTGTCCAAAGATAAAAGCTTTGTATTGCTAGAGACTTCTTGTAAAGGTGTCAAGGTGCCGACTTTCCGTTTTCGGGGTGAGCGTGGCGCCTGCTGGCTGTCTAACAGGCTGGTACGTCCACGAGATGGCAATGGAGACAAAGGACTTGCTGGGAGGACTGAAACGGTTGCTCTCGCATCTTCATCCTCGTGATCGTGGAACAGGCCGAAATCCCGAGATTCCTCGACCTCGAAAATGACATCATACAAATCAGTTGACTTCGATCCCACCAAGTATTCGACCAGAGGCATGTTCTTCAGATGGCGAGGGAGACTTTGATAAAAGGCGTCTTTACAGTCTTTTTTGGATTCTTTCATCTTCCGGTCACATGCTAACCGTCGCTCGTAAAGCGCAATGATGATAAGGATGGGAAACGACTGACGAAAAGCAATTAGCGAAGAATCGTGGACACGGAATTTACGGACAGTGAGTTTGATAAGAAAGACGTTGGCAAAGTGTAGTGCACGTGGTGAAAGAACGTAACTTGCTGGCTTCGGTATCAAAAATGCGAGGATAGTCGGACTGTCGAATTGGAAGGTTGTCTGCGTTTTACCTGAAGTGTTGATAGGAATGACGATGATACTGCGAGTATGAGTAACCATTCGACTTACTGGCGTATCTTGTGGCGCAGTAGCATGATGCGAAGGGGACACCAAAGGCGACCAGGAAATTGGACATTGAGAAGGTAGGGCCCAACGGACAGCACATGCAGGACTCGATGCGAGAGGAATGAGTGGGGTTTTCGCAAACCTGATCGGAACAAGTTCGTCCCATTTGCGTAAACCCCACAGGATCGATGGTGGAACCAGGTAGGTTTCAGTCACCTTCTCCGTGTTTCAGCATGATGGATCCCTCCTCGGATACTCACGGCGACTGCGTCGCCGGCAACCGGATATGCGCTTCGGATCTCCTGAAAGCACATCAATGGTAAACTAATACCTACGAGATCGGGAAGGCTTGTCTCGCAGTAAGTCGTGGAATTTTCGGTGGAATGCGCTATCCGGGATGAGACATCGTGGACGCTAGCAACGGCACCCATGCGCTACAATTGACACCAAACGCTTGGTACCAAACCGAGAAACAGGGATGGGGTTGAAACGTTGATTGCTCAAAATATTCTCGCGGTATTACCTTCCACCGAAACCGTGACCACGCTGGCACCACCATACTTAAACTATCCCCTCCCAATGGACACTCCACGGTACTTCATACCTAATATCTCGACCCATGGACAGTCATGGCTTCGTTTCCGATCCCGACGGCTATCCCAGGCCGCCTGTCAGTGACGAAAAGTCTTTGGAAAATGATGAAAATTCGTGCCATACAAAGGCAGACGTGGAGGCCCCATCAAGCACACCCAATGATGATGCCTTGGGTATTGTCCTCGACAGCGCACGTGAAATAGCAACCCACGTCATATCTGTCGACGACGATCCGTTTCTCAATCCGTGGACTTTCCGCGCCTTCTTCCTTGGCCTTGGTCTCTCTACCTTTGGTGGCTCCTTAGGCACGTAAATTCTTATTGGTGTCTTTTCTTCTTCTCATTATACAAACCAGCCGAGATTTATTATTTCAAACCGGTAAGCTTCGTCATCATCTCTACATATGCCACTCTTTGATCTCGCCTTTTGCTAGCAAACCTTCCTGGTGTCAGTGATGTTCCTGGCCATCGTCTCCTACATTCTCGGATTCGCGATGGAAACATTCATACCTCGCCGTGGTCTATTCCGTTATTTAAATCCTGTGGGCTTCAATCACTTCCGTATCCCGCCCATCTCACCCTTCCCTAGCATCCTTTCAACAAAAAAGAGAATGCTTTCATCATCATCATGGCCAGTGCAGCAGCGAACTCGGCCCTTGCGACGGACGTCCTCGCCGTTCAGCGCCTGTACTATAACATCAACCCCAACGCTACAACTTCCATCTTCTTGCTGTTTTCCAGTCAGCTACTTGGCTATGGAATCGGTGGCATACTGAGACGTGAGTTTGCGTTGGTCGGGTGATATGTCTTCTGATGCATTCGACGGACAAGCAACTCTACTATATCCTTCAAAGATGCTTTACCCCGGTGTACTTCCGCTCGTTTCCATGTTTGATGCATTTTTCCGTGATGGTCGGGCGGCTCGTCGTAGACTCAGGGTGTTCTATTTTGTCTTCGGAGCGTGGGTCGCAATCTGTCACTTGTGTCCTATCGGGGACTTAAGTCAGAATCACCAGCATCTTCATCTGGGAACTCTTCCCAGAATGGATATTCCCCCTCCTCACTGGCTTGTCGATCTTTTGCCTTTCCGCACCAAACAATGCGACCGTCTCCCGCGTGTTTGGTGGAAGTAATGGCAATGAAGGACTCGGTCTTCTCTCTATTTGCTTTGATTGGCAGGTTGGATTTCACACAAGAGTACCGCTGTGGTCTCGTAGCTGATATTTCTATTCGCAGTACATCTCTGGTGTTCTTAACCCTGTGACAATTCCATTGAAGTCCCAAGTAGGTTAAAGGCTGACTATGTGGCACACGGTGGTGGCTTACACGAGAACAGCTTTCGATGCTTATCGGGACCATATTATGCATGTACGTGTGCAACAAATGACCTATCGACCACGTCTGATGCAATCTTCTTAGGGTCGTTTTTGTCTTCGTTTATCATAACAACATCTGGGAATCTCAGAACTTCCCCTTCGTATGTACTGGAACGCTTGGCACTGGCCACCTTACTGATTGCAATTTTACAGATCTCTCAACTCTTGTTCTACGGAAATGGCACTATATATGACCAATTGCTGATCTTGAACTCAAACTATGAAGTTGACCCCACTCTCCTCGTAGAGCAAGGATTGCCATTCTATGCGGGAACATTCGTAGTGAATCTCATTGCCACCAATTTGGGAATGGCAGCTACTTTTACTCACTTACTGCTTTGGAACCGCGATGACCTGCGCGGGGCGTGGAGCTGGATGTCTCCCTCTAACCTTTGCAAGCAGTGGAGAGAATTTACGTGGAACAAGGTCAAGTGGGAGTTTTGGAATGACGACGGCATGCGGGAACAACCCATGGGAAATGAGGATATTGATCCTCACTATGCTGAGATGCTCAAGGTGAGCCTTAGGCTTTCGGTGATCCTTATAACAGACGGTCGAACAATACCACATTGCAGTATCCCGACGCTCCGAACAGCTGGTACTACACTACTTTTATGGTGTCGTTTGTGGTGGCTCTAGTGGTCATCTACAAGAGCGACTCGACCTTGCCATGGTGGGGATTCGTCATAGCTGTGGTCTTGGCGACCATATCCATCCTATTCCTGGGAGCGCTGTCCGCCATTACGGGTGTCACTCTCTCGATCCGTGGGTCTCCCGTTTCCACCAATGTCGCTCGTGTTAGCTGAGGCAGTGAATAGAAACCTTCGTCCAGATGATTGCCGGATACTTGCATCCTGGAAAGCCTATGGCCAACATGTACTTTGTTTTGTATAGTTACAGTACGTTCCCTCGCATAGACTTCAGGATATTGTTTAATCCACCTTGTTCCAGATACTGTTACACAGTCCATTCTGCTGCTCCGTGATCTTAAGATCGGCCAATGTAGGTCTTCCGGAAAATACAGTCCTTAACAAAGATTGATATACCATAAAAGATACCAAGCTCCCTCCTCGTGCTGCTTTTACTGCTCAGATCATTGGTACTCTTCTTGGTGCCATCTTGAACTACTGTAAGAGAGTGATCCCATTTCCTGCAACGTCTTATACTTATTTATTTCTAGTCCTGATGAACTCTATCATCGACAATCACAGGGACATCCTGCTCTCCGTCCAAGGAACGAACATCTGGTCCGGACTGCAACCTCAAGCATACAACTCCCAGGCGATCGCATGGGGAGGCCTCAGTCACGAGTTATTCTCCGTCGGTATGAGGTACCAGTGGGTTCCATTGTCGTACTTAGTTGGGCTCGCCGCTCCGGTACCGTTCTGGCTGGTCCATCGTTATTGGCCCAAGCTCCGTGCTGACTACTTATACATACCAATTATATGGTATGCGCTCAGATTTCGCATGGGGTTACCAGCTACTTATGTACGTTCATTTAGCCAGGTGGTCGGCTGGCTCGGCGGGGGCATCAACTCCATGGTCCTGTCTTACTTCATCATCGCGTTCGCTTCCCAGTGGTGGATCAGAACGCGCTACCCTAGTTGGTTCCAGAAATATAATTATCTCGTCGGTGCAGGTGTGTTTCTCTTTCGTGTTTATGTACGGGGTCCCCCATATACTCTTTGGCAGCTCTCGATGGCGGTACCCAAGTCATGGTGTTCATCCTATCCTTTGCCGTCCAAGGTGCCGCTGGCACGTCTCATCTCTTCCCCGCCTGGTGGGGTGCCAACCAGGGTGGGAATTACGACCGTTGCTTGTATCTTGGTTAGACATAGAGTTTATGTTGGATTGGGATTTAACATGCCGTACTCTTCAAACGTCAGTTTTCTGCAACCGTGGGGTAGGAAACTCAGTGATGCCTCCTTGGGGCCGTCAAGGTGCATGCCGCTCGCGCGCCGCCACATAAGCAGACGTGGCCGACTGACACTCCCGTTGATATCGCAGTATCCCCACAGTTTGGACCACTCCCTGACGAAAGTACAAGAACATCATACAACAGTGGTTTCCTTGTCGTTTTCATCCCTCTGTTCGGTAAGGCGTCATTCGCTTACTTCAAGCTGAGCCACTTGACACTATATTGCAGAATGGAAGACAATCGAGCAATGCAGCTCCGTTTCCCTCCGACAGTCGACGAGGCATCTCTGACTTTGACACCCGCTTACCTACCAATCAGGATATGGTTAGCTGTTAGCCGAAGGTGGTCTGGAGCAGTCTAGAACAAAAACCAATTTACTGATCGGCGCCGGCCGGCCGCGGCCTAGTCCTTCAAATTCCTGCCTGTTGGCAGTTGTCCTCTCCAACTCGCATATTGCCCCGTTCCTGCCTCGCCCGCGCAGCAAATTCCCCACATGGATTTTACAACGGTGACTCTGAAGTATCCGAAAGTGGCGGAACACACTGCTCCATGACGGTATGTACAATCCACATTCTTGAGAGCTAACATTGAACCCCTCAATTGATTGACCTCGAAACGGGCACGGCATGCTTATTTCCGCAGTTATCGACACTTCCCAAAGCATTACCTTGGAACGCATGGCGCAACGTCCGATGCAAGGAACTGTTGGTAAAACGGAGCGGGACGAACCGTTCCCCTTTCCCTCACGAACAAACAATCTGGCATCAGATGTTGTGCGTTCACTATAGGGTTATCACGTAAAACTGATGTTTCCGAGTCCGAGGCTGGTTACCGCACTTCCTTTACAATTGCAACTGGCACATCGTCGGACATCGGACATCTAATGATCTGGTGATCTGCTGGGAACGTTTTGGACATTCGGGGCTGACACTCCGCTAACGGCCATGTCACAAGGGGGTTTCCAAAGGTGCGATCCAAATGTCTGAGACCAGCTGAGAGCAGGTGAGCTAATATCTACGAGATCCCGATGGCTTGTATCACATGGGCAAACTCGAACTATTGGATGATAGTACAAGGTCTGCACCTAAACCAGAACGATATTTGATCTCACGATGTTTCTACAAACAATGGTGATCATAGTCTTGTATATGCCAACCTAAGCATGATCCAAATGTCTGCACTAATGGTCTCGAACCAGACATTCTAAGAAGTCCCGGAAGAGTGCCAGGTGTGTGAAAACGTCATGATCATCCACGTTTCAGAAAGGCCCGGATAGTTATTGGTACCCAACGCCACACTTGGTCAGGTTCTGTTCCTCGACACTTCTCGATTGGTACCATGTACTTGTTATCGATTGTGGCAAATGAATGCCGTTGCCCGCACTAGCTCTCGTGCGACCATGGCTTCTTATCCGCGCATTCCCTCCCCATTCAGCCTGTCTCGTGCGGGCACCACTATATTTAAACTATCCGGTCCCAACAGCTACTCCACGGTACTCCATACCTAATATCTTGACACATGGGCAACAGTTGCTCTGACGTCCAGCCAGACGGCTATCCCACTACAGCGCCTAGCTTCAGCGATGCAAAGTTTTTTGAAAAGGATGAAAAGTCGTACTATACAAAGGCAGACGTGGAAGCCACACCGAACCCACTCATAGACGATGCCTCTGGCATTATTCTCCACAGCGAACGTGAAATCGCAGCCCATGTCGTATCCGTCGATGATGATCCGTCTCTCAATCCGTGGACTTTTCGCGCCTTCTCCCTTGGCCTTGGCCTCTCTGCGTTCGGTAGCTCCTTGGGTATGTAAATCTCTCTTGTAGTTTCTTCATCCGCTCATCATACAGGACAGCCGAGATCTATTACTTTAAACCGGTAAGCTTCGTCATTATGATCCATAGTGCTCTCTCATCTCGTTATCACTAGCAAGTTTTCCTGGTGTCAGTGATGTTCCTGGCCATCGTCTCCTACATTCTTGGACTCGCGATGGAAACATTCATACCTCGCCGTGGTCTATTCCGTTATTTAAATCCTGTGGGCTTCAATCACTTCCGTATCTCGTCTATCTCACCCTTCACTAGCATCCTTTCAACAAAAAAGAGAATGCTTTCATCATTATTATGGCTAGTGCAGCAGCAAACTCGGCCCTTGCGACGGAGATTCTTGCCGTCCAGCGCCTGTACTATAACGTTACTCCCGACACTACAACTTCCATCTTCTTGCTGTTTTCCAGTCAGCTTCTCGGCTATGGCATTGGTGGCATACTGAGACGTGAGTTCGCGTTGGCTGTGTGATGTGCTATGTTCTCTGATGCACTGCGACGAACAAGCAACTCTACTATATCCTTCAAAAATGCTTTACCCCAGCGTACTTCCGCTGGCTTCCATGCTTGATGCATTTTTCTGTGATGGTCCAGCTGCTCGCCGTAGGCTCAGAGTATTCTATTTTGTCTTTGGAGCGTAGGTCGAACTCTGTCATATCTTGCAATTGGCGACCTAAGTCAGAACCTCTAGCATCTTTGTTTGGGAACTCTTCCCGGAATGGATATTCCCTCTCCTTGCTGGTTTGTCGATCTTTTGTCTTGCCGCACCAAACAATGCGACCGTCTCCCGAGTATTTGGTGGAAGTAACGGTAATGAAGGGCTGGGTCTTCTTTCTATTTGCTTCGACTGGCAGGTTGGTCATTACACAATACCGCCGCCATGGTCTCATAATTGATATTCCAATTTTGTAGTACATCACCGGTCCCACCAGCCCTGTTGCAATTCCACTCAAGTCCCAGGTGTGTTTAAAGCAGACCACGTAATCGATGGCCATGGTTTATGCGAGTACAGATTTCGATGCTTATTGGGACCATATTATGCATGTGCGTGTGTAATAAATACTCTATTCGTATGGGTATTATCTAATGTCCTCTTAGGGTCGTTGCCATTTCAGTTTATTATAACAACATCTGGGAATCCCAGAACTTCCCCTTCGTACGTCCTGGGGTGCTTCGCACTGACGATCATACTGATTGCAATTTGTAGCTCTCTCAGCTTTTGTTTTATAGAAACGGCACCATCTACGACCAGCTGTCGATCTTGAATTCGAATTATGAAGTCGACCCCACTCTCCTCGTAGAGCAAGGATTGCCATTCTATGCGGGAACATTCGTAGTGAATCTCATTTCCATCAATATGGGAGTTGCAGCTACTTTTACACACTTACTGCTTTGGAACCGCGATGACCTGCGCGAGTCGTGGAGTTGGATGTCTCCCTCTAACCTTTACAAGCAGTGGAAAGAATTTACGTGGAACAAGGTCAAGTGGGAGTTTTGGAATGACGATGGCATGCGGGAACAACCCATGGGGAATGAGGATATTGATCCTCACTACGCTCAAATGCTCAAGGTGAGCATTCGACCTTCAGTGCTTTCCATAACAGTCATCGAACGATATCACATCACAGTATCCTGAAACCCCGAATAGCTGGTACTACGTTACTTTCGTGGTGTCGTTTATAGCAGCTCTAGTAGTCATCTACAAGAGTGACTCGACCTTGCCATGGTGGGGATTCGTCATAGCAGTGCTCTTGGCGGTCATATTCATCCTCTTCCATGGAGCACTGTACGCCATTACGGGTGTCACTCTCTCGATCCGTAGGTATCCCGTTTCCGCATAGTTACTCCAGTTAGCTGAAGTTGTGAATAGAAACCGTGGTACAGATGATTGCAGGTTACTTGAATCCTGGCAAGCCAATGGCCAACATGTATTTTGTTCTATATAGTTACAGTAAGTTCAGTTGTCTGCACTTTCAAGACGTGGGTTAACTGGCTCTGTCTCCAGACACTGTTTCACAAGCCATTCTGCTGCTCCGCGATCTTAAGATCGGCCAGTGTAGGTTTCGGGAAATACTGCCACCAACGAAGACTGATACGTCATAAAAGATACCAAGCTCCCTCCTCGTGCTGCTTTTACTGCTCAAATCATCGGTACTCTTCTTGGCGCCGTCTTGAACTACTGTAAGAGAGCGTGATCTCGTTTCTTACAACGTCTTATACTTATTTCTAGTCCTGATGAACTCTATCATCGACAATCACAGGGACATCCTGCTCTCCGTCCAAGGAACAAATATGTGGTCTGGAGCACAACCTCAAGCATACAACTCCCAGGCGATCGCATGGGGAGGCCTCAGTCACGAGTTGTTCTCCGCCGGTATGAGGTATCAATGGGTCCCATGGTCATACCTAGTCGGGCTCGCCGCTCCGGTACCGTTCTGGCTGGTTCACCGTTATTGGCCCAAGCTCCGTGCTGACTACTTATACATCCCTGTCATATGGTATGCGCTCAATTTCCACATGAGGCGCCTCGTCACTGATGTCCTTTCATTTAGCCAAATGATCGGCTGGCTCAGCGGGGGCATCACCTCCATGGTTCTATCTTTCTTCACGATCGCCCTCGCTTCCCAGTGGTGGATCAGAACGCGCCACCCTCGTTGGTTCCGGGAATACAACTACCTCGTCGGTGCGGGTGTGTTTCTTTTCACCATGTGTATGTGTGTACTTCCTTATACGTTGTTTGGCAGCTCTCGACGGCGGTACCCAAGTTATGGTGTTCATCCTATCCTTTGCCGTCAATGGTTTAGCCGGCAAGTCTCATCTCTTCCCTGCCTGGTGGGGTGCGAATCGCGATGGAAATTATGACCACTGCTTGAACCTTGGCTAGATCTATACGACCTGTGTGAGCAGAGGTTCAAGATATCTGTATTATGCTGTCACGGTAGTTTGCAAATAAAAGTTTGTTGTATACTAGGAAGCTCAAAATGATAACCTCGACTCCTTAGTGCTATCAGGGAGACGGCGAGGCTCCGATACTGGGGACCCTGCAAGTAGCAGAAATAGGTCCCCCATCCTTGGCGCCGCCTGCATTCTTGTGTCAGTCTCCCCTGAACCCCTCGATTGATTCACCGTACGGATGAAACAAGACCGAAACACTCGCGAAGTTCCAGTCTGTCCGACCAGTGCGCTCCCGGTCAGGAACTCTTAGAGTGAGCGTTACGACCACCAGGTAAAATAAGGTGAACGCAAAGAATATTTCTTTCGTCATGACAATGGCAACATGAATGCCTACCACCAAAGGAGGATTAGCGGAAAGTGACTTGATTACAGACCCCAACCATGAACGTTTGAACTGTAGCCCGACGTCCCATGTAATGAAACTCCGACGTCCCTGCCAGGGGGTGAGGCACCTTGGACAGTTTTTCAAAGGCCCTGAGCATGTACGCCCCTGCCAAGTACCGAAAACGAAGCCGAAGAAACGGAAACGTTGCCGCGGCGTGGACTGACTTCAGGGACAGCAACCTCCTTGAACACTGGCTAGACCTGAGTGACCGGGTGTAGCAACGTCACAATCTCCTTCATATTACCACAAGGGCCCATAGGTTGTGATTTGTGACGGTAGTGATGAGAATAGCCAACGGATGGTCCGAAAGCTGAGGAGAGTCACCAGGTGAACATGGAGTCAGGGGGAAAGACTGCAATCATATCACCGGAAGCGTCTGAAAGGACTCATGACATCATGACAGTGCAAAAATTTTATCCGCAAGTATGTAGCACGGACTGAGGGAGTTGGAGCCTGGAGTACTACTACAGCACCGCGCAGCGCAGTATGGTTCGATGCCGAGCAAAGGCAAAGCTGGCATGCGCTCACATATCGTAGG
Source organism: Boletus insuetus (assembly GCA_038093095.1). NCBI lineage: Eukaryota > Fungi > Basidiomycota > Agaricomycetes > Boletales > Boletaceae > Boletus > Boletus insuetus. The sequence goes on along the minus strand of JBBPRQ010000617.1, from coordinate 8,007 downwards.
GACTCGGACCAGCCAATTAAACTACTACAGTAGTGAGTCTATGACAGCGTGAAAAGGGAGTGAATGGGGAGTGAAAGTGTGGTAGGTACTAATTGTTCCAGGAAATGTAAATATATGGCCCATGTAAAGGGAGTGGATTTGCAAATTGTAATAAATTACGAAAAAGAGCCTGCTACGATTTCACCCACTCTCGGCTGCAAGAGTATACCACAAATCACGATCACCTACTGGTGATTTTACTAGTCGAGCGGAAAGATCGCTTCCCTCCGTTTTCCCTGCAAGGCAAATCTTCATAAATTATGACTTTACTCCTTGGTAAATACTTCTTACCTGTCTCAGTATCCGAATCAGCCAGGACGTACCAGGCATCGCTGATCATGGTCTCTGTCTCCTGCCGCCTTGAAAGACCTGGTTCTGTTGCTGTCATCATTCAATTACCGTGAGTTGCAAGCGCGTGACTCCAGCAACTGATGCAACTTACGCGCAAAGCGTTCGATCGTTCGTGCAGTGACATCCACTGGAACATCCACCCGCCTGGGGAGATCGTCATCACGTCCTGCGAGTATTTCCTCCCTCTTTGCTGTGATGCAGCGTTCATATGAGTCACGAATCCTTTCCAACAACGAATGAAGCCACTCACAAGCAGCCACCGTATACCAGAAGTCATCCACAGGCGGGTCTACGCGCCGCGAGAGAACATTTTTCTCGGCTGCAATTTGCGTCGTAAGGACTTGTTGACTTCGACCGTGACAGACGTACCAAAGTCAACTATACCAGGACGAACCCTTTTCGAGTTGATGGCTGCGTATTGTCTTGAGCATCGACAATACCAACTTGAGAAATCATTTGACTGACCAGCACCTTGCGCCACAGCTGTCCATGCCATGAGGACGACCAACGTGACCAGGAGAAACTTTGAAAAGGTAAAGTCCGATGAGGACTGCATGATTCAGATTGTCAGGATTCGGTGCGGGAAGAGAAACAAATATAACTAAGGGTTTCGCATACCTCGGGCCCATAAATGAAGGTCTGCGCATTGCCTCGCGTTTGAATGTACGCACTGCGCACACAGGATCGACGGTGGGTGACCGTGCAAATAGTAATTCCGGTGGTCAACAGTCAGCCTACCCCCGCGGTAATTGCTGCAGAGATCGGGAACGCTGCATTCCCAAGTGGGTCGCGTAGTGTTCACACCTGTGCCCTGGCTGTCTTCTTTACGTTTACACTGGACAGACGAGGCCAAGGCAAGGCGAATGGAAGTTCGATCGGGACGGAACTTTTTTTTTCAATTTCCAGCGCCGCACAACAAGGGCCAATACATCAACACAGCCACAAAATACATGGGCAAACGTGTGATTCACCGAGTATGAGCCAGGCACCTCGCCATAGAACTTTTGCGAGAGATTAACACAAGTGATAGGAGCACCGACATATCTGGTCTTACAACCCAGGACCTCAAGGAGCAGCCTTTCCCTGCTGTGTCCACCGTGATCGCCGTGCCTAGCCGGTACCACACAGTGAACCGCTCTCCGTTCAATTTCGTGAGGCGGCTTCAACTTGTCTAGTTGTCACCGCGTCAGTGGCCGCTGAGGTCTGGTACACGTCAAACCACGGACATTTGGATCATGTTGGCATTCATGAATTTAAGTAAAGGCATCCAGAAAACGATTGACACGTTGAGACACGGACGGTGTAGTGGCGGGGCCGTGCAGCGGGGAACGGAGGTGTATGATGGAGTTTCTAAGACTGCATTCAGCAGGTACAGGCCCACACCGGTACAAATCGTTGATGGCAAGTGACTCGCGGATAAGTAGCATGCATGTGCGATGTTGTACGCATGATCCGAACCTTCACCTCGTGCCGGTTCGAATACAGTTAACCCGACATCGTTAGTCAAAGTCAATGGTGTACAAGGTTGTGGTAGCCGATTACTTTGTTTTTATATGGACATGGATGCGGATTTCTTCTCGCTTTGGACCACCCAGAAGCCTGTGGTAACATTTTTAGAAACCGGTCTACGTCCGACAGTAACATGAGGACGGTACCTTGACGTTGCGGTGATTGTGTGAGACGAAACTCCACGATGCAAGGATCTGACGCGCAAGCCACGGCAATCTCCAGGGTCTCAATAGAGCCCGCATTGCACCCAAAGGAAGGCGACTGCACGGAACGCATGTCATCAAAGACGATGTCGCCAAGAAAAACACCTCGTGAGTGTAATGGTATCGGAAGTGCGGATGGGGCAAGTACGGCCTTGCTTCCTGTGTCTTCTAGACGCCACAGGGTGAGGTAAGGTCTCTCCCCAATATGTCCATATCCCCTTGTGGTGTGCCCATGTCCATTCCCAGTCGAATTGGAAAACTCCAGTTTGACGGTACAGTGCTCGAGGCCGAAATCGCGAACGCGGTGCTGGATCACGACAGTGCGCTATAGGATAGGTGAGTAGACCTGTTGCCCGGTACGACGGACATGCTGACTTCAGAGTCCAACCGCACGATTGAACCATTGGTGAGTGCGTGATGAATACGCGGGCCTTCCGTCGCTCCGATGAAATCGGGATAGTGTGTGGACGAAAGTGGCCATGATGGTGAGGATTCGTTCCGTACAAGCTTTTCTAGCCCATTGTAAGGGCTACCGATGGAAGCCTCCATATAACTGACACGTGATTCTTGCGAGTACAGTTGGATGACAAGGAGATTCCGAATGGTAACCGCGATGGATAGGACGGCGAGTGCAGTCAGCCAAAACGAGGGGTCAAGGAAGAAATTGCGCTTGGATGTCAGGTCATGAGTTTCTTCACTTTCTGGCGGGGCCGGTAATATTTCTTCGTCTGGAACAGGTACAGGGTGATAAGAATGTGCACCAGAGTTGCGTGAGGAAACAAAGGGGATTGTAAACGAAAAGGGCATTGGGGTTCCCTGCAATCTGGCAATTCCTGGGATTCACGGGGGAGTGTGTTAAGAGCGAAGCATATTCATATATCCATTGTTCGTCAAAAACTAAATTCACGGTCGAACGTTCCAGTGCTTGTGCCGTGTTTCGTGTGAAGTGGGTCCAGATCACTGCCCTTCGGCCATCTAGCGCACGAGTCAGATACCGCTACGTCCAAATCAAGATAAAAGCATGTCATACACGTGAGAGAAAAACAAAACTAGTCATACGTTACCGACTTTTCATGAGATCTACATGGACACACCAAGAAGACCCGCATCCATATCCTGGGAGCTTGCTCTCTGGTCAACCATCGCGATTCTGCTTGCCATATGGAGTGCAATCATCGTGAGAAAACCTCCTGGGGGCACAGTGGACCTCACAGGAGAGCGTACGTCTGACACGGATTATAGTCAGTTTACAAACTCTCGCAACCTACGTAACAAACTCACTGTCTTGATCGTGCACAGGCTGGGTGGGAGATGACTATCCTGCATACTACCCGATGGAAGTGCGGGATGCCATCATGTTTCCAGAGGATACCGTGCACTACCCTATCAACGGGGATGATGCATTACAGCAATGGGAAACACAGTTCCCGACAATCGGGGAGGGCTGGGTATGCCTTGGCCCAGAACGCCGTCCCTTTGCCTTAACAATTTACCATGAACTACATTGTCTTGGACGTATTCGACTCGCTCTCGAGGATAGTGCCAATCGGACATACGAGGCGCGGGCAGAACATGTCCAGCATTGCCTGAATTACTTGCGAATCATGACACTCTGTCGGGCGGACGTAACCCTGGAACCCGTCATAGATGCCAGTCTAACTGTCGATCTGGCGCAACCACACTTGTGCAGGGATTGGGTTCAGGTGTACGAGGAGGCAACAAGGAATGCGGAGCGGTGTAGGAAATCTGGAACGTAGCCCTGAGTAGTACTGTTAAAGTGCGACTATGTCATTAAAAGGTCTGGACGGTGGCGGTTGGACTATTCAAATGGCCTACCTGCGAACCGAAAGACTGCCGAACGTTGGAGCCACCCAAAAGGACCACTTTCTGAACCCTTGCAGAATTTGTGTTGTATGTCATCAACCTTCTGTGAACAGCCTGCACTCTGAGACAGGCTACTCAATTCAATAACCTACGGCGAGGCATTGCTCCGGTGATCGGTGTTTTCTTCATTAGCGTGGGCCACGGTGTCTGTTCGAAAATATGGTCTAACTACTCGCAGTATGATACAGAGGAAAAGAAATGTGCGCTCACTTCTGAATCGACGCAGCTTTTTTGTTTCTCGTTGAATTCGTGACGCTTTGTGGACTCTGGTGCCAGTCTTCAAGTTGGACTTGAAGGACACGCAAATTGGGAAATTGACAAGAATACAATGCGAGCAACGATGTGGGAACCGGCGCCACCATCAATTTGAACGTTATCGCAACGTTGGCAGGGGACAAGCATCAGCTTATCATGAACTTGCTGCGGGCTTTTCATTGAGTATATGTCTCGACCGTATTACAACCGCAAGAACAAGGCCAAGATCTATGAATCGACCGCTTCGAGTACTTGGCGACCGGACTTCTCAGACTGGACTCCTTATAAACAATCATAACAGTAGCTTCTGAAACGATCTGCTTTCTCACTCGCCGCGATGTCGATGAAGGATGTTCCTTCTTGCAAAAATGCGCAGCCGTCCACTCCGCGTCGGGTGCGATGGAGTCTCCTCTTAAACGCAGTCGCCCTTGCAACCCTCCTGCAGGTCACGATTCGTCCGACTCGTATGTTATTCTCGCTTCAATCTACGCCTCACGAGTGCCGTGCGCCGCTCCCTTCATTTCTGGCAACGAATGCTCCTTCTGGAGCAGAGACGCCACTGAAGAAAGCATTCTCCCGGCTAGATCCTCTCCTACAACGCTACTTCGACCAAGGAGGTATCGATAGTCTTAGTGTGGCCGTCGTAGTGTCCGAAGGCTCGCTCTACGAAGGTTTCTGGGGAAAGCGTCGAGCGAACGAGTCAAGTATTGGGGAAGACACCACGATTGATAGGCACTCCATATATAGGCTCGCGTCCATCTCAAAGCTATTCACGGCGCTCGAGACCCTCATTCTTCGCGATCGAGGAGTGCTTAAATTGTAAGGAGATTTGTCTCGCATATTGAAAGAAACCTTTTGATCCTTGTTTATAGAGACGATCCTATTTCGTCTGTGTGTCCGGAGTTCCGGTATAACAAGTACTATGCACCCATCACGTTTCGTACTCTAATGAGCCACATGTCTGGTCTTGGCAGTGACTTGCCTCCAGGGAACGCACAGGGACATTGGCCAAAGTCATTGTTCGGACGGGGACCCCCGTTATACAATGGTCTTGAATTTCCTTCTCATCAGGAAGTCTTTGATGGCATCGCGAAGAGCCGTCCTGTAGTGGCTCCATATACCTATCCCGTGTATTCAAATACCGGTTACTCAGTCCTCGGAATGGCAAACGTAGCTGCAAATATAGCTGAAAACGGTCCGTATGAGCCAAATACGCACGCTGAGTTGGTACAGAGAGACATTTTTGGACCATTGGGATCCAATGGATCCTCGTTCTTGGTGACAGAAGAAAACATACACAATGTCGTCGTGCCTTCGCTCAACCCCTGGGAGATCGTGCGTGTCTTGACCCCCATTTCACCGTGAGACTGAATTGTCTTTAGGATCAGGATTTCAAGGATGCGATGAACCCTGCTGGGGGACAAATGAGCTCACTTTCCGACCTCACTAAGCTCATGCAAGTGTTGATAAATCCTCAACGACCAGAGAGTATCCTATCACCATTCACGGTCCGCGAGTGGATGCGCCCTATCCACACCTGGTACGACGACTACTCTGCCGTCGGCGCATTGTGGGAAATCTACACTTCGACAGACTCTTATGGCAGAAAGCAAGAATTGTATCAAAAGTGTGAGCAAAACCTGCTCTGACGAGTTGGTGCTCTTTGGTTGACCCCGTGTAGTAGGTGAACTCCCCGGTTATCACACAGCATTCACGCTCAACCCTGTTAACTCGTACGGGATCATCGTGCTTCAGTCGGGTCCGACATCGGAGACGATTGAACTCACGAAGCTCATCACGAGCCACGTACAAGCGGCGTTCGACAGAGTGTTAGAAGACGTCGCGCGCCACGACTTGGCCGGCACGTGGCGTTCGATGGATGGATTGGCATCACTCACGGTGGAGATCAATCGCGGCTCGTTGTATGTAAACGAATACACTATCAACGGCACGGATGTCCTGCGGGTCATGCAGCCCGACCAGGCTGGTGCGTTGACGCGGCTGCCACTCTGGCCGACAGGTGACGATCAATACCGGTAACTCTTCTATTTCGTATCCCTTTTGGTGGGTTATACATTGATCATCGTACTTTTTTTCTGCAGACTCGTCGTTCCCACGTCGAATGAAGGTTGTTTCTACTCATGGGTTACGCTGGACGCGTATGGATACATTGACGGTGTTTCAACCAATGTGATCGTCTCAGAGACGAGGAATCGTGGCGAACGAGTCCTCTTTCTGCCTGCAGTTAACGCAGAATTACGGAAGTAGGCATCTCGCGATTTGGTAACGGACTACCTATCACAAGGTTAGGATTAACGAATCCTTACAATCCTTCGCATTACGCAGCTGTCCCGATCCATCATGCCAGTCTGTTGCTCCCTGTGCATGTTTCCTACTTGCCACGAAATTAAAAAACGGGTCGTTCGTGAGTCGAGTGCAGCACGTGAATCGATAGTCGTACGGACGAGGAAATGCACCGAAAGTTCACAGTAAGCCTCTTGCTCAGACTTGGCATTCAACCTAATACTTGGTAACCGCGACGATCACAAGTACAAAGTCTGTAACCTAATTTTCGGCTCGTCTCCCCTCTCTGACCAACAAGCATCCGACCTAGATATACGGATCGCGTTCCAACTGTTTGCACCCATCCTTGGTATTCCCTTCTGCATCGAAACACAAGGGCCTTGTTTGTTCCCCACTTTTCCCACTTTGAGTTCCCAATCCACCGCAATTTCTGAACCGATCTGCGCAACAGGATAGCATAGAGATGTTTTGGAGCATCAATCATCTCCGGACTAACAATGTTCACTTGGGCCCAAGACGCTCAACTCTGGCTAGGGCGTCGTGTTCCTGTGCTATGTTTGTTGTAAGGAATTGCGTTCAATGAACGCCATGGTCAGAACGGGCCGATAAGCCATTTCAGATTGAACCCGACTGCTAGCTGGGTGCGAAAAGGACGTGACGCATGACTGAGATAGGCCCGTGTATTTACGATCGGCTCGTGCCAGCCTACCGGACACTGAAGCTCAAAGATCGATCTGTGCACGACGCAGTGGAAATCAGTTTCCAAACCTCCGGCAAAGGGTAAGTCTGCCGTACCCAAGGCTGATCACATACCCAGATATTGGCGAGTGAACCACCATATCACTCGAATACACAAAGATGGTGTGGAAATTGTGATAACTTAAACGTCGGTGAGTGAACGATCATACTGTGTGCATGCGGACGTACTTATTGGTGAGACAGGCACAATCAAACCAGGGTATCGCATGCCGCCTGACCTGTGTTGCAACCTCCTCCGTCAGTATATTTCAGCCTGAACATCCAATGGTCGTTGTCATTGTCTTTATGTATATCAAGTACATGCCAGGGATGCTGTGTGGTCCACTTCGAGCGCTCAGCGAGGGGTGGAACTATTATCGAACCTGTTCGTGCTCACAAGTTGGTCGTTGCCTGATACAGTACTAGTACGAATGCTCTGCACGAGTGGCAATCATCAATAGTAATATTTCCCTGCCAGACGCAATGGTCAAACGGCTCAAGCAGCTGCAGTCAGCGTCAGTGTCTTAATGCGTCACTTTGCGAAAAAACCGACTGAGCGCCATGGAGTAATAGCCCGCAAAACCGTAACACGTGACACCCGTACCTGTAGAATTAGTGCATCACAACCTGTTATAATAGATTTTAGTGTTGTGCACAATCCATTGCTCAGTCCATTGCTCCCTACGTGTCTGCATTCTTTGGCTGATCCACCTTTTTGACTTGG
>JBBPRQ010000616.1:0-19136 GCA_038093095.1 Boletus insuetus | reverse complement strand
AGTAGACCAAGACACCCCAGTCTTGTTCTCCTGGAGTTTTCCCAAACTACCATCGCACTTGCTCACCCCTAGTACTCTTGGTTCTCAAACACTAGACCCTTCGGTGGGTTTGGTCGTTTCATTAGAACAAGACTATACTAACCATCAAAGACTAGCTACCTTCAACAGGACCCCTTTACCTTCACACCACCACTTGATAGATTGACCAGTAGGTTATTGATAGGCCATCACCGTGACTCTATTGACCATGCACTCTGGTAGTGCCTTACTACTATGTTTCCGACATCTGGAACCAAGTCGTCGCAGGAAGAACCAGCCTTCCACCACCGGCATCCCCTCCCCATGCAGGACCCTCTACCTTTCCGGACGTCTTCCACCTAGTACCGGAAGAAGCGGTTCGCTCAGGCTCATACGACCCGAACGATTACAACCCGTTGGATTACGAGGTTCAGATAAAGAGAGAACAGGAGGAAGAACACCTACAGGTACCGATTGACTAGTCGCTAGTCAAGTACGGTTAGGACTGATGAGTCCATATAGGAGTCGGACGAGTTACCCGACTATTGCTCAAGTCTAGATCAGGGATATAGGACCCTTGTCAATAGGACTACCCTTGCGCCAGACGATGCACCCTTGACCCTATACAGGGCTACCACAGTCGACACATTCAACTTACCGGGTCAGTTCGGATGAACAAATGCAGAACCAGATATTCGTCTAACCCCGACACTTGCAGATCTTGAGATTGTATATCCGCTGCTTGGATCTGATCTATATAACCCTAGTACACCACTCCGCGCTCCCTCGGAGCTATCCGATCCCATTGATTGGGACCCCATTTATTCCTCCCTTTCTAGCAGGAGACTAGCCCAGTGTGACGTTGATGACAGAGATAGGAATCACCATCCATGTGCAGAGAGTGAAGCCCAACAAATTGAAAGACTTATACTCGAGGGCTGTGGTGGCACTGATGTATCACGCATACCTGCCCTATGCAGATATGCGCGGTGAAAGATAATATAGATTGTATCTGTCATAAGATAATCGATCGAGTGTTTGAGTGTGATTAAATACTGGACAGTGGTGTGGATGTCTGTGCCTGAAATCCATGATTTATTGTTGTTTATGTCAAGTCTGACCTATGTTTAACCCTGAGGGAATTAGATTAGACCCCTTTAAATAATGAGCGCCGACAAGTTTGAGTGTAGATCGACACACATACCAAGTTGACGCTAAAATCATATTCATAGAGCTCACAGCCTGGCCACTTCATGATATCCGCTTCAAGCAACGACTCGCCATTGATACCTAGTAGCAGGCATGAATATCTCGTCCGTGGGCAAGGAACCGAGATACGCACCAAAGGAGTACATCACACACTTCTTTTCGGGAATGATACGTTCCAATCCACACACCCATTTGCCGTCATCTCCCATGACTCCGACGCGGTCTATGTGACGGAGGCATCGAAAATACGGGAGGAAAAAGTCCCCCTGGTGAACCAACATCAGCACGCCGCACCAACCATGACACAGAGTCACTCACAGAGTGTGTAGAATGCTACACGAATGCTGTTTTCACAAAACGAGCCTCGCCCCGTCACAATCAAGGGATGAAATAGTAGCAAAGCACATCTCTATCAATTCGGGATGCACCCCCCATGAAGTTGATGTAGACGAGATTTGGTTCGGAAAAGAATGGCCGCCGACCTGCCGTTCGAAGAACGTGGGGAAGCAGCGTTCCCATCGATTGTAGTGAACTTACAATTCGAGCTGAAGCTGGCCAATGGCGAGTGGTCCGCCATTGAAGCTAGTATCGATGAAAACCTCAAGCAAGTCGAATTCGCCACTTTCAATGTCAACCTCGGTAATGTCGTGGCCATTCCGCTCCATTAGCGTATGCAGGTGTACATCTTTGGAATATCTGCAGGGCCAAGCGTGTCTTTAGGAACGAGAGCATAGGAGCAGAAATCGGAGGGCAAGGTTAGCATGTAACCCAATAATGCATCGCTTCGTTGATGTGGTGTCCTGCAGTGTTTTCGAGCTAGACTTGACGGTAATGACCTCGGAATCCAGCAGAGCAATTGATGGGTTAGAAAATTGAATTGAATGATATTACTTGCCATGTTCAGCATCTTCTGCGCCCATGTAGAACCTCAACCCATGCAGTTTCAACCCACACAGAGATAGGGACACGAGCAATGAAAAGAGGCTCGCTGTGCCGTGCCGCTTTTTGATTGCGAATGTGCTGATGTTTCTCTCCGACTTGGTACTAGTAGTAGTTGCTGAAGCTGTGCCAGTGAAATGAGGATCCTCAAGTGTGTCACGACGTTCAAGGGCCCGAATGTAACCACACAACTCCCAAGTAGACCATCAGCGATACATTGCCAGATGTGAGAATAAATATAAATCCACAAAGGTCGATCAAAAGGGCCCGAAAAAAACAAATCCAGAAAGATACTACTCGTGGGAGACGGTAAAGACGAGGAGATGGTTCGAGAAATTGACACATGAAACGGCAAGCAAACGACAAAACGGATTCATACGGCAGAAACATGGGGGAAATGAATGCGAGATACAAGTGTCATGTAGTTAGATGTTGCTAGAGTACGTCCAGCGTCTGTACGCTTTCCATCAGCGCATGTAGTGGTGTGTTGTCCTGCACTCGGACCGTGATAACGCTCTCCGAAGCGACTCTCCTGTACTCGGCCACATTTTTGCGCATCGGGGTGAACAACAATGCACCGAACGGTTGTCTCAGGCGAGCAATAAACCGGAGAGCTTGTGTCCACTTGTCCGTCAACGATATGGGTGAAGGCGACAGGAGCAACGTTGTGTCTCGAGGACGTACACCAAATGACACCCCCAAGGGGGAAGCGGATCCTGTAAATCGTAGTTGAGGAAGTCCATGTGACGAAGGCAGCTCGTCAATAAGTGGATGGTCATCAGGTATTGTCTCGGATACACTCCCAGCAGGCTGTCGATCGAGGAGGAAGTCGATCCATGGGTGAACGAGATAGAGATGGTCGAATCGGGAGAGATCCTCCATAGTCCTGATCTTCACAACTCCGAGCGCTGTTGTTATTGCACGGAATACTTGTTCCGACCCATTCTGGTTTCGAGAAACCGCTAATGGCCCAAGCTTGAAAACAATGCATGGGAGTTTCATCTGCCTTCCTGCAAGTGACGGCACAGGAAGCTTGCTGACTCGGTCATAGAATTTGATGACCGAGGCAGGATTGAATATTTTGCCCGGTCTGGCAGTGGTGACCTTCATTTCAGCGCCTGGCATGGGTGGCGGGATGTGTGAGGTCGGCAACCGGCTGAATACACGGATGCTGTCAGGGAAGCAGCTGTTGAAGCTTCCAGGTTTTCCAGTCCATGCAAGAATACTTGTGTCTCCCGAGCTCGTGAGTAGCTGTGCCAATAGTCGCCAGAGCGCTTGGTCCCCCTCCCCATAAACGACCGGCATGGATACGGAGAATATCCCAAACAATGAGTAGGCTACATCCTCGACGAGGGTCGTCTCACGTCTCGAGACGAGAAACAGTTTCTCCCGAATGTTGTCTAACCCAGGTTGGAGTGCCATTAAGGTTCGCGCCGAGACACCCGTTGCCTCCTCCATCTCCGACAGGATCTCAGGTGAGTCCTTGTGATTTGGAATGTCGAGGTTCATGTAAAGGGTCCAGTCCTCGTTGTAGAACCGAACCACCTCCGAGGCCCGGTATTCCAGGAGTGTCCAGGCACGAGAGTTCCAGATGCTCCTCACAAGATCGCCACGCCGCGATGGAGAGCGAACGCCATGGAGTAACACGAGCGTCAAAGCAGAACCCTGGTACCATTTGAACATGGAAACTAGCGCTTCTTGGAGCACGGAGTGATCCTCCTTGTTGATACACCAAGTATCGCTCCAAGCCCAATGTAACTCAGCATCCCGTACAATCTTGCAGAATGTTTTAAGCTTGTTGTTTGTGGGAGACTCTTCGAGATCATACACTATGATGCGCATGACTTCGTCGAACATAGGTTCGTCGTCCTCCCACGTGTGCGAGAGCATAGCATAACGATAGAACTGTGTCACGTAACGTTTGATGCGTGCATGGTCAATGGTGGTCGTCATGAAGGCAATCATGATCAGCTCGTTGAAGACCGGAAGCGATTCAAATGCTACAGCTTGTTCTGCTTTATTGAGGAGTCGACCAGAGATGGTGTTGATAAGCACCCGTGGAGAGTCACGGATAACATCTTGAATGACATCCCGGATAGCTGCTTTCGCATCCATGTACTGGCAATGACGCTCTGGGGAAAAAAAATCAACAGCTGAACTTTAGCGTGATGTCAATGCCCATACTGTAAATCTCTGGACCAGATGACTGCAACATCTTGGATAACATCACCTCGAAAGCACGGGTTGCATTTTCATAGTCTCCCGCCTTGTGTAGCGCTGCGTGCTTCCTCTCGTAACCCCATGGGGACGATGGATCAAGCTCAATTACCTGGTGACGATCTATCAACGAGGAACAACCTGCATGACACAGGGCAGCCCACTTTGTTTGCATCATTTAACGCTGGTTCCCACAAATCACTGGTTACGTATGCTTTGCTTCGCTTGATCAAGACTCGTATGAGGGATATTTTGGCGAGCGCGCGATAGACCTGGTGCAGAGAACTGGAGATCGTGTCCGTCAGCGACATTTCAGCACCAATGAAGGAGTGCTATTACCATGAGTCGAGTACAGCGTCGGTGATATGAATGAATGATATCAGAGAGAAAGAAGAAAATCAGCTCCGATGTTGTGAAACCGTTTGGAACACGCCGTTTAGTGTGACAACAGACGGTACTTACAGCGGAACATGAAGGGAAGCTGTCTTTGAGATCTCCGATGATGATTTCTCCATCTAATGCACCGATTGCGAGAAACCACTCGTCCGGGGAGAATGCGAGGGAAGATATTTCTTGAGGATGTTGAATGAGACTGGACTGGGTGAGTGTCAACGTATCCCAAAATGTGACGGTATGTTTTGCAGAGTACGCGATGAATTTCCCATGTTGGGGTAGGGCAATGCGCGAGTCTTCACTATGGGGAACTTGCCACTCCGTGACCGTGGAACCGGTGGAGGCTTCAAATCGCTTGATTGTGCTACCGGATATGACAAAAAGATGGTCGCCAAACCAGAGGAGAGATTTGTTGTAAAACGAGTTTACTTGCACTCTGATTTCCACATGTAAATGACCGTTGTTGCTGTCGTAGACTCGAACAAAATTTCGGGTGGCTGTCGCAATGCGATCGCCCTGCGGCGAGTACTTCGCTGCCATTAACCAACTCCCATGTTCAAGTGTCTGCTTTTGTTTGCGAGCCGCGATGTCCCAAACGGTGGCTTTGCGGTTGGTTGCTGACACGAGTCCAGTCCAGTCGGGAGAGAAATCGACTGCGGTAATGGCATAGGGCCCCTTGTGTTCAAAGACTCGTCCATATGTCTTTGCATCCCACATCAACAGCTCTCCTGTCATGGTCCCCGCCGCGATCCATCTGCCATCTTTTGACGCAGCGAGACACAGGAAGTACTCCGCTTTCATGGTTGCCATTTGTTGGCCATCTGCCACTCGCCAAACTCGAAGCCCGCTCTCGCCACCACCCACGAGATATTTGGAATCTTCTGCAAACATCACCGTCTTCGTGAACCCACCAGCGTTAATTTTGATGGACGGAGATAGCTCTTGTCCTAAGTCAGCAACAGCGCACCCCCATTTCACCATTACACACCAGTCATTGTTGACGACAGTACACACAACTGTTGCTGGGTACTGAGTACTGAGTGATAGTAAAGGTCGATGGACAAGCCCCGGTCTCGGGATAAGTACACGTTGCCATATCCTTATAAACTCGGTCCTTAACCCCATTTTTGGCACGCGAGTCCACATACGAACATGGTACGTCACTTCTTCATCGTGCGTTAATATTGCGTTCGTACTCGTACACGCAGAGAATGCAAGGGTATCTAGCTAGTCTGTGTCCCAGACCGCCTAGGCGGGCCCCATCACGCAGGAGAAAACACCATCGAACGCTCCCCAGTCAACACGGGCGAATTCAATTGTATGGTTCTGTCCAAAATTCGTGCAAAAGAAGTAGACGAACACAGGGCAAAGTACATTACAAAACCAGTGTCATGCCGATATTACTATGGGTCTAGGTGTAGTCCGTAGGTCTCACTGCGGGATACGACAAGATAAAGGGCGGTCGGATATCAATTCATGGCTCCACGAATATTGATAAACGAGTACTGTTTTTCACAAATTCAGCCTTGTCCCGTCACGATCACGGAATGACACGGCAGCACATACCTCTATCAATTCGGGACGCACGCCCTCATGAGGTCGACGTAGACGAGGTTTGGCTCGAAAAAGAATGGCCGCAAACCAGCCGCTTCGAGTTTCTCCCACCATTCGAGGAACTTGGGGAAGTGTTCCCACTGATTGTACCGAACGTGCAGTTCGAGCTGAAGCTGGCCAAAAGGGAGTGGTTCGCCATGGAAACTACAATAAACACCTCGAGCGAGAATTCGCCACCTTCAATGTCGACCTTGAGCACGTCGATAAAGTCGTGGCCATTCCGCTCCATCAGCGTACGTAGAGAATAAAACTTTGGATTATCGGCAGGGGTAAACGCGTCTTTGGGACCGAGATCATAAGAGAAGAAATGGGAACGGCGCTTCAAATCTGACTGGAGTTCAATCTCTGGGCCAAACTGATGGAAATGAATAAAGAGCGCCAACAAGTTTGAATGTAAATCGAGACACGTACAGAGTTGACGCTAAAATCGTATGCGTAGGGCTCACAGCCTGGGGCTACCTTCAACTCGCCATTGATGCCTAGTAGCAGACATGAAAATCCCGTCTATGGACAAGGAACCGAGATACACACCAAAGGAGTACATCACACACTTCTTTTGGGAATGATACGTTCCAATCCACACACCCATTTGCCGCCATCTTCCATGACTCCGACGCGGTCTATGTGATGGGGGCATCGAAAATACGGGAGGAAAAAGTCCCCTGGTGAACTAGCATTAGCCTGCTGCACCCACCATGATACAGAGTCACTCACAGAGTGTGTAGAATTCGCCATGAGAGGGAAAGCTGTCAAAGGGATGATGAGTACACGCAGAGCGACGTAGAGGATCACACGGCTTACGGGTCAATTTTGTCCGGAGTCGGGCCCCATTTCCTAATGAGATCATGACGCCGGTCAAGGAATTTTTGGTACCATGCCTCCTCCACGGCGAGTGCTTGCACGAGACTGCCACCTCGGTGCAAACCCGCCGAGTTGAAGAACGGGTCGTGAGGTTCCGAGTTTACAAAGAGGAGGATGGATATGAATATTAGGCCAAGAGAAATGTGTACCATTCAGTATCACGGACGGTATATGTACTAGTTACGGGGACCTAGGTAAGCCGGCGTGCTTACAACTGTTGACCGAGGCTATACGCTATAGCCAAAGTCTCGGGACATGGTTCATAATACGTACCTTTTGCAACAAGAGTGGTTCAGCTTCTGTGAACAAGAACGTCAGAGGCTGAAGAACTTACTAAATGCGAAGAGGCAGTCATCTTTGATCACCCTTTGGTTCTGACATGCAAACAATCCATCATTTTGATAATTCCTAATGTACAGGTCTGACATACGATACGGAGGTACGCCAAATCCCTTTGGACGGTCCATTTTGAGGATAAACCACATCAGGACGCATGCACGAGAGTTTCGCTGGCCAAACGAGGTCAAGGCTTGCGCCCTTGATAAAGGATAATCTAAAAAAAACCGACGAAATGAGATCACGACAGATGCGTGAGGATAAATTAGATAGCTGGGCAGACAAATACAGTAGGTTAATGTCCGTGGTCGGCGGATCAGTATATTGCAGCGGGGGTACGAGCTTTGAGGTGGCCAGGCAAGTCCAAGTCCGCTCCTGGGAAGGGTAGACGAAGGGTAGCTTTAAATAAAGGGTATCCATCGACAGCCGTGTTAGAACGAGGAAGTCGCGAGCATGGCTGACGGTGGGAAGGCAGTTAAAAATTGGAAATGACAATGAGGTTGTATGCAGTGTCCGGTGTTGCCAAGGGATGGATGACCGAGGGGGAGAGCAGCGTGGACGCAGCGCCAGCCAAATCGCTCGCGAAGAACAAGCGGGAGTTCCCACGTCAATGCCCGACTCGGTGTTCCCGCGAGAAGAGGGTATCCTCCACAGAGACGAATGCGACAACACAAACGACGCGGAGATGATGTCATGGAGCGGCAGTGTTTTAGTGGTGGGGGGCCGTTTGAAACTGTGCCGGCTATGAAGGAAGACCGAGGTGGCGGTGTTGGAAGAGGGAGGAACGAGTCGGACATGCAAGGTATTTTTGTTTCATAAATGACCTTGCAAGTGACTTTCCATGGGCGGTGCGTCCTCTGAACAAAGGCTTTCTTCCTGCCATTCACGCTCGCGATTCGCGCCCCTCCATCGAGAATCCCTCTCTCCTGCGCGCCTTTCCATCGTTTCATTTCCTTGTTGGGTGTCCCTCATTCCGTTCCCCCTAGGCTCCTCCCCTTTCAACCCAAACCCCCACCGCTCGCTCAGCTGCCACCGTCTCTAGTACTCGTAGCATTTATACACCATCAGGGCCACACCTTGCGTCGCTCAGTACTCAATATCCATCCGCAATGGAAAAAGGCCGGACGCCTGACGAAGATCTCGCGCTTTCTTCTGATTTGAACACCACCGGAGGTAAGCTCTCCGTATGTTCCTATCTAGATCATCCTTCTCCCGTGCTCTCTCGCATTTCCTGTCAACTTTTGACACCCTTCCCGTCTCTGTCTCCTCCTCTCGTCTCTCTCTTGCTCATCTTCCTCTTGCAGCGCCTAGGTCTGCTCACGGCAACATCTCCAATCTACGCGAGAGCCATTCTACTCCCTCCTCAACCTCGTATTCCCCCCATCGACATTCCCGCCTTCCCCCGCCTTCCTCCCTTTCGCACCCTCATATCGCACAGTACCACTCACGTCCCTCCTCAAGCGACCATTCGCACCAACCTCCCGCAACTTCGTGCTACCTCCCTTCCTCTTCCACTTCTGCTCCCACCAACCGTCCCTCCTCCGCCACACCCTCTTCTACTTCCTCGATGATCGTCTCTGCATTATCCTTTTACGATCCCGCACAAGCAAGTGCCATCCCTGACTATCATCACCTCAGCAGATGGGATGCCCCATTTGACCCTTCCTTGTCCGACAATTCGCTCGCATCCCGGGATCCCGCCCTCCTTACTGGTAACAGCTTGGGTTCCGTCTTAACTAGTAGCAACGACTCTCAGTTTATCCAAGCGACAACTGGCTTTGGTTTTCATCAAGCGAGTGTCCCCAGCGACGGTAGTCACTTGCTCCCTCAGCAACATCGCCAGTTCGTACCTATTCCACGTCGGCAAAGGGGCCTGCGCCAACACGACCCTACGGAGGGAGAGGGTCGCGTCCAAACTCATCCCCTTCCCTCGAGACAGGGACTGGCACAGACAGAACAACACGAACAGAGGAATTCAGACAGTCAGGTAAGGCATCTCTACCCCCGCATACTTTGTTTAATCCGTCTTTTTGATCCTCGTTAGACTCAAGAACCTCATACATCCTCACAAGAGCTTGCGAACCAACGGCTGCAAGAGCTACTCTCGTTAACCCCGTCTTACGCCGCATACACCTCACCACAACGATTGCATTCACACCGCACGCAGGGTCAGTCGCGAGAACATGCAACCACGTTTCCTACACCGCAAGACCAACCAAGCACCTCCGACGCCGGCACTGCGCCTGTAAACTATCATATTCAAGGAACCTCCCTTTCTTCAGCGTTGGACTTCGTTACTACTCAAAATCATCCCTACCCTCGGACTACGCCACAATATAACCCTTCTACAGCAGGATCGCACCCAGACGTAGGGATCCCCGCGGAACACGTGAACGAACCTTCGGGACTGTATTACAATGTCCATGCCAGTCACAGTCTATCATCACTTGTGCGTCCAATCCTTCTGTATTATCTGCTTTTGCTCCGAGCCATTGTCTTCCATGTCTGTATCGGAACCCATCGGGTACCGATTTCAAACTGATTTGTCATGGGGTGCTTATGATAATAACCCCAATCCTTTATCCTTTACTTACCTTGCCGTTCTTGGACAGCATAATGCCTATCCTTTGGCCTCCGGGCCCTATCCGCAAGCACAAAGACACACTTCTCCACACTCCACTTTCACACCCCCAACACACTCGAATACTCCAGCGAGTGATACCGGTGAGTCTTGGTTTCGTCACACCCTCGGATTGCCCTTTTGTTTGATTTTTATCTCTCCCCTTCCATTAAACCCCACATCACGTGTCGGGTTATCTTTGTCTGGCCCCCGTGACTCTTGCAACACCGCTGGGTCTGCTTCGCTCACCTATGGCGATTGTGCCACGTGTTTCCGTTCTCACTGCTGCCATCGTGCTAGTCCGGCTTTGGCATCTATTTTCCATGCATGCTATCCGCTACATGACGTATATATGCGCTCGTCGGACGTCTTCCATGACGGGTTGTCCGGCATTGCAGAAGGTGCAGTCCATGTGATTGTTCTTCCTGCAGCTTTATCCTCCGGATAATTCTGCTACGAGCGATCCGGAGCGTTCACAGAGCACGAGTCATATATGGTCGTGGTTTCCTGCCTGGATGCGGGGGACGTCTTCACCCCTTGACTTTTCGGCCGCGTGCGATTTGCTGTCACCATTCCTGAGCTTCTAGCTTTGAACGTGGTCTCCTGTGGTCGCATTCACTATAGTTGGGTTTGGGGCTCTTCCCTCGGCGGCGTTTAAAGCCAACTTACGCCGTCTTTTCTTTGTCCCTTCTTTTTCCTTTTTTTTCTGACGTTCCTTTGTTGCATTTTCCTTTCACTTATATCGACGTACGATGAATCAACGTACTCCGTTCTCGTCGTCTGGGTCTCCGCATTCCCCTTCGCCCACGTCCTTGTCGACTTGTTCACTCGACGCTTCATCTTCCACGCTTTCACTTCTCTCGACCCCTTCACGATCTCCCTCCCTATCTGCCTTTCCGTCTTCTACCTCAGGATGTGGGCACCTGTCATACCATCACAGTTTTCTCACTCCTACTGCAGCAAGGGCTGACACAAGTGATGTTGTGCACCCAGGTACTGGTGCACTCAGCGCAGTTTCGCCAGCAGGATCGTATGGAAGCTATCGCGGGACGAATACGACATCGTCATCATCACTAGATGAGGGCGGGGGAAGTGGGGGGGCGAGTGGACTATCCTCGGGAATGATGGGGTCGGAGTCTTCACAGGGGTCAGAAGCGTTATCAAGGGCATCGCGGGCGATGGGAATGATGGGGTCGCATCGCTATGGGGCTCCATATGCGGTCGAGGACGAATCGAGGGTCAACCTCACCGAGCAAGAAGGGAGGCAAGATCAGATATCAGGGCAGGAGGAAGGGATGGATGAATATGGACATAGGCAGAGGCGGGGCGCCACCCACGCACATTCCACTTCCCTATCGACCGTTACCGGGTCCCCACCGCAGCTGGGAGGGGGATCATTGCCTATGTGTGGCATGTTTCCAGGTTCAGGTTTTCGATCTGGTTTAGGCTATGAAGCGCAGCCAGGTCACTCGGTTCAGTCGTCCTATCCCCACCATGGTCTCGTTCAACAACATGCGCGGCCACAAGCGCAAGCTCTCGTACGCATGCGGGCCTCACAGGGACAATATCAATATGAGGCCCTCTCGGCTCCACATACAACGCCAGCGCCGGGATTCATGAATCCCCATAATCCCTCAGAGTTTCAGCCACAGTCACAACGAATGGTCGAACCTCAAGGACAAGCGCCAGCCGCTGTACCTATTACACGTGCTCCGCCTGTTCGAACTTCGACTAAGCGACCCCGTGCCCCAAAGCGCCCACGGCCAGATTCGTCTACAAGGATCGAAATCGGATCCTCTCGAAGTCATTTGGTCGAAAGTGATGATGACAGTGACGATGAGGAAATCGTCGAGTGGGTCCCTGGTTTGGATGACGGTGGTGGTCCGAGTAATAATACCAGTTTTGTCTTCGGTGGGAATGGAGGGACGAGTGCCCTTGGCGCTGGAGGAGGGTCAGTTCAGGCTCTGCCAGGGCTACCGGGTGGACGAAGGTGCGTTCTCCCTTTATTTTGCTTCCCTCTTCCTTCACCCCTGCGGATGATGTGATGCTGACGGTACATTTGGCTTGTTCGCTCATTTCCGTTTTCTTTCTTCTCAACTTTCTACACGGTATCTCTGGTCATCTGCGACCATAACGGACGACGACATGACCATCATTATACATCTTCACGAAACCTACGTATTTCTGACGGTCATCCGGTTATAATTCGTACCCGGTACCGAATGCCGGTCACTGCCCCTGCCGGCCACCTAACCATTGCTGGACTGCCCGCCCCACGTCGACTGGCATGCTCCCACGGCGCATCACTGCATCGATATGCTCCCGTTGCCACCGGCTCCATCTCTCGTGCCGCGCCCCCTCCCCCACCTCGGCGATATTTGTTCCGTACTCCTGACACTGCGGATGCGCTTTCCCGATCCACTGTGCCCTGAATTACGAACTTACCGGTCACGCATGATGACCTGGTCCCCTCGGATTGTCTTGATGGATCCATTGTGTCCTCGGCTCGGTGATGATACCTGATCCGTCATACCACTGCATTTCATCTCTGGTCTCCTACGTCACTATTATGTAGGATCGGGGCGTGCACATATTGCAAACGGCTCAAGGTTTGTCCCTCGCCTGCTTCAGTCTACTCGCTCGCTTATCAAATTTTCTCTCCATCGCTTTACGGCTAACTCAACATGTTGGGTATTCATGTTTCTACGGTGCACCATGTCTCCGAACACACGTGTTTGCGCCTCTGAAATGTCTCATGATCGTGGCACCCTTCCAACCATTGCGTCATGGTCTGAATTTGAAACGGACGCAACTGCAATTTCGATTCTTAAACCTCCGGAACCTCGTGTCAACAACTACTATTCCACTTTCGTCGACCCATCACTTTGATTTGGCCGTTTCGGACCATCCCTTTCACGTGATGCACATAATACCTAACGACTCCGCATGCAATGTTTCTTGTTCGGAACATATTGCGACGTTTGGAATGATCCTTGCGTCCTCCTGGCTTGCCCGATTTACTCATCATTCCCTTGGACCCCGGTCTGGAATCTCGCTATCCCCAATACGGAACCACTGGAATTTGACCGCTGCTAATTTTAACCCTCCTTGCACTCTGACGCTTCCGGGAATCAACCACTCCGGGTCTGGCTTGTTTTCTACATGCATCACTTCGTGTTCCTGTCATCGATCATGATTCGTCCTTTTGATCTGATGATAGATGAAGTGCGACTTTCCAGAGGGCGCAAACGCGTGTAAGCGTTGTACCTCTACCGGCCATCCCTGCATCGTTGAGGCAAAGAAGCCTAGAACTACCCCCAAGTGAGTCCATTGCGATGCTTCCTTTTTTTTCTCTCTATCCTCTGACGTTTTGGCGCCGTCCCCGAGCACTGCATTGCCGTCACGTTTCCATTTTTGGACATCGGAGTGTGACATCCCCACGGACTGCAGAACCCGATTCCTGTTCGTTTGTCAATCCGCGATTGGCGTGATGGCCACCTGGTCTAGGTCATATCCTGGAAGCAGGGCGGCATGCAGGGTCATTAATACCCACCCTTCATAGAGCCAACACATAGGCTGCTCCTTTTCTTTTTCGCATCCTTTCTCTCCGGCAGGAGCAGTGCTCGCAGCAGGGGCTGTATTGTTCTGGCCTCATTGGCATTTAGATCACGGTTGAGCTACTTAAGCGCGCCCGTCCTCTCTCCGTCCCTTGTCTTCTTCTTCTTCTCCAACCCTCCGTTTTATCACGTTGACGATTTGACTTGCAAATTGTTCTTCTTTTGTCGTTCGATGTCGACAGAAATGAAACGTTCTTCATCCCGCGATTCAATTCACTCTGATTCTTCTGTTGCCTCCTCTGAAACGTTGTCATCCACATACTCATCACCACCCCCCCGTGTTAGTAAAAGGGAATACCTACTTGCGCAGATTCGTCACAAGGATCAGATCATCGGATCTCTTTTAAAACAGGTGAGTTGACGCACATTATCAACCCGCGCGTTTCACGTTGACCCCGTTCCCATTGCAGCTTCACAACCCGTACATGGCGACACCACTTTCCATCGACCAATTTAAGCTGGCGATCTCACCTTCTGACAAGGATAACGTTCGGGTGGTTGATTGGATGGATCGTCTTCAGAGTAACACACAACAACCCGGCCAGGCGTCCGCAGCGAGGATGGAGATCATCCGCGAGATGCGTCGTTCTGGCCAAGTCCCATCCTCTGGTGCTGGTGCAGGTGCCAGTGACCGTTCTTCCGCCAGTCATGCTATGGGCGACTGTGACGAGGCTGTGGAGGATGCCGAGGAGGCGACCACGGAAGAAGAGGATGCCGAAAAAGCGCGCAATGCGCTACCGGATATCACTGTTCCGATTGGGTTGCTCGCGAACCTTTCTCTGGACAAGGACAACGAAAAGGAAAAGGGGAAAGGAAAGAGTCGGGGTCGATTGGGAAGTGGTACGGGTACGAGTGGCGCCGCCATCAAGCCCGAGGAAGATGATGATAACGTGGTACGTGTCCAATGTTGCGCTTGGATTTTTTCGTTGATGAGTTTATATCAAGGGTGTCGCAAACAAGGAGTACTTCAGGCCAGGTATGTCATCCGTTACCGTCGTGTCAGGACCATGATGTTTACTGAGTTCTCGGACCAGGGCCAGCAAACGACCTCAATATTCGAAAGCACTTGATTGAAAGAAATAGTCCACCGGACATCTTGTTGCACGGACTGGTGACGTCCGCAGATGTGGACAAGTTGTTCGATATGTGTGTTGCTTTTATTTACTTCCTGGGAAGCACGAGGCTCATGTCACGGGACAGCTTTTGGAACCAGATCAATGTACGTAATATTTCCATCGAGGCAAGCAAGACTGACGTCCATCTGTCATGTAGCCTTTCATTGGCTTGTTAGACCCGAGACTTCACACCTCGTCTTCGATATTTCAGCGTTGTCCATTCCTTTTCACCGTCAGTGCGTATGTTCTGTCTTCTTCCTTGATAATTCGTCTGAGACTCTGAACAGTCTGCGCAATCTCATCCCGGTACTATAGCGAAAAATCTGAGATCTATCCCGTGGCGATGCACTTCGCGAAGCACTCTGGGGCAAACGCGCTTATCGATGGATGGAAGTCTGTCGAGCTATGTCAGGCATACATCCTCATGAGTATCTACGCCGTTCCTGCCCGACGCTGGGAGGAGGACCGAAGTTGGCTATACACAGGACTTGCGATTAGGTGAAATTTTGGCTAACACTCGTTCCTCTCTCCATACTCAGACTCCTACTATTCCCAGGCTGGCTACGGATTTGAATTTACATCAAGTATCGACGACACGCCCACAAACTGAACGACAGGAACGTGAGATGCTCAATCGGACGCGGGTCTGGATGATCTGCTTTAACCTGGACCGATCGACTGCGACGCAATTTGGGAAACCGAGCACGATCAAGGAAGACTTTATCACGAGGAACTCGTCGGATTGGTACAGACAATCTCAGTATAGAGACAAGGTAAGCACGGCGTCCAACTGCTCGCTTGTGGTCAATTGGGATCTGACCTGGAATTAGTATGATATCCACCTCTGCGCCTACTCCCAATTGTTGCGCATCGTTGGTCGTTTCCACGAAGAACTATTTTCTGACCCCAATGCCCCAACGGGGTTGAACAAGGTGGGTCCACGTGTTGTACCCTCGAACCGTTCGGCTGACGTCATAATATCACACTATCGCTATCAGTCATTGAATTTCCTCTCTGTGACACTGCAGCACGATGCGGAACTAACTAATTACTTTAAGGAGTGGAAGCTACGCTTCCAATCAGAGTCAGACCCGAATGGTTTGCTGCACTTGCTGTTTCGTGTTCACTATATTTACGACTTGATTTCAGATCCTGGATGTCAGTTCCGGTGTACATTACTCCCATTGTGAGTAGTACTGTTTTCTCGTGCGACCCCACGTTTGGCTGAGTACAACATAGCCTTGTCAACTACTCGCGACTTGTCATGTATTCTTTTGGATTTCAAGACGCTTTTCAGCGGGGCATTGAAACGAGTGACAATGTGTTCCTTACCAAGGTACTTGTTTTTCATTCGGAAACATGGTTCGTGTTTAGACAGATCCTTCACAGTGTTTTGAAGCTGCAACGGCTGTTATCAAACATATGATCAGTATACTTGCACCAAGTGGCCTCATGCGCTCGTCCCCAGACGGTAAGACTCGTCCATCTTCGGCTCTGGTATACAATTGTATGTTGTTCATGCCATGTATGATAGGTCACTTCATCTTTGCCTCTTTTGCCTCTGCGTTTTTGCTCAAGGTTTGTTCTTTTACTTGACGTGAAACGAGTTGATTGTTCACACCGTCGGAAACAGCTTCTGCGACCCGAATTCGTCCATATCCTTACCCGGGACATGGAAGACGAGATATTTGACTCGATTAGTCGACTCATCACGACTTTGCAAGAGGTAGCCATTGACGAACGTCACACCCCACGCCTGTACGCGCGTTTCCTTGCAGGCCTGCTCACGAAGCACCGCAAGGGTGGAAGCACTATGGCTGGGCGTTTGCAGCCGCTTCCTCCAGCCAGTCAGCTTGCGCCTCCACCGCAGTCCCAGAGCTACGAGGGACCACGTGGCCCTTCTGGCTCACACATGCCGCATGCCGGGATGCAAGCGCAACACGGATCTGAGCCGCGTCAGGATACTGATGCAATGCAGCTGAAGATGAGTTCGCTGCCAGAGACTCTCCCATCTGGGATGGCGGCCCCGGCGCAGCAGTCTGACATGGCGTCGTACAGCCATGTGACCCTTAGTAACGGATCCGTCGGCCCAACGTTTGAGAGCAACGACGTGAGCATGGCAGATGTATTGGCGGATGGGGGCACTTTGGCGACCATGCATGCGCTCAACGAAGTATGGTGGGGCAATATGATGATGCCTGGGTGCGTTTTTCTTCCCTATCCTATAGGTGATCTATGACCGACCTCACCTATCGGGTAGGTTCTCGTGGCCGGATGCACCGCTCATGAACACCATGGACGATGGACGACTGAACGGTGCGGGGATTCCGGGCATTCATCCTGCATATGGAGCGTTCCACTCGCCAGAAATTCAGCTCGCCATGTAGACGATCTACTTGTTCGCGAATGTTTTTTCTTGTTCTTTTTTTTTGTCCAAATTGGACGTCTTTAGTGTCATCCTTGCGTGTTATAACAATTGCACCGGTAGGGTTGCATATCATTTCTATTGCTTGACGTGTTGTTGTACATTTCACTGTAGCAGCTGGTAATAATATGTCACGCTAGTTCGTAGCTACTCAGGCCGATTAAGAGGAGGCGGGAAAATATATCCAATATCTTCTGTCCACTTGATCTCTTCAAACATCAGTGACTACATGCTAGGCCATGGTCAGGTACAATGTGATCTATGAGCATGATGATACGCAACAAGTCCAGGTATAAGTTAAGGAGAGTCCATCAACGTCCGTGAGCATCATCCCTGAAGCGTTACTTTTTATATCGATGACGGTCCATTCATGCTTGGTAATGAGTCTCTGGAGGATCGATGACGCTCATCTCGTCCGAGGGGGTATTCAAAGATGGGCGGAGATATTGACTTGGCCAGTAAACGGCGTAGGCACTGATCCCGATAAGGAGCGGGAGCGAATCAAATACATAAAAGAATGCTGAAAAAAAGGGGAGAAGCAATCACGAGACTTGTTTTAGCAACTTGAAAGGACTCCATGCCTACCTTCGTGATCGGCTAAATAACCATTTCCGAGGCCTTGCGCAAATTCAATGGTACGGTAGATGCAGCGTAACTGGGCAGCCACCCGCTTGAGCAAAAAGCATGTGATAGAGAAGGAAATAGACGGACGAGGAAAAAGGCCGAGGAAAAGAAGAGCAATTTCACAATCTTGCCCCATGGTTCCTCAAAGGGCTTTATGCCGTTTCGCTTCAGGCTCCGGTAGGCGTAATATACGAGGAGAATATATAGTGCGAAAGACAATGTCTGGAATGCGAGACCCCCGATGACGATGTAAATACCGATTTTATCTGTATTGGGGTCAGTGGAGCTCAAAAGGGAGCCGCCCGCACCCTGTGCTCAAAAAAGAGTTTAGCAAGAAAAAGCATCAGGAAAGAGGGTGCATACCTGAACGCAGAAGCTGGTGATATCGCTGACGACGAAGTACGTCGCAGTACGCTCGGGTCTGATCAATGAATAGCGACGCTGGATGCAATTGACAACGAATCGGCCATAAAGAATGTAATCAAACGCCAGGAAGGCGGCAGGAGGCAGGAGAATAAATAGCGCCGAACAAAGATAGACAGGTAAAGAATTGGGATATATAGTCATCGCGATGCGGAGAGCGAAACCGGCTGACATGACTGGATCACGCTTCAGCTCAGTACAACACCGAGACGGCAGAATGAGGCCCTACCTGTAGCTCCAATTGGCAGATATAGACCCCACCAAGTACGATTAGCAAATAAGCGGAAGAAAATGACAACCGAGGCGATCGCATAGAGCACTGCAAAAATACCCGCGGCAGCTTTACTTGGGTTGTAGGCTGTTTCATTGTGTTAGCGAAACTGCATTCTGAGCAAGCTATACGAAATACGTACTGTAGCCCTGCTGGACTAGAGTGGGACTGGATGTTGCACTAGGTGTACTCGTCGCAGTGCTCGTGGCTAGAAACATGTAAGGAAACTCAGAGTCGAGGACCAAGTTATATGGATTCGTACCCTGGGCGGCTGCGGTGCTGATGAGGAACACCAAGCAAAGAAGTCGAGGGCATCCCATAGAGAATGCGAGCTGCAGAGCCGGAATTGAACTTGATGGCAAAAACATTCCACGTCATAACATGCAGGCGCATGCAGGCCTATGTCAATGAGCTTCGTGCTCATCTCCGGTTAGGCCTCTACCCATGTGCCTCT
>JBBPRQ010000615.1:0-19193 GCA_038093095.1 Boletus insuetus | reverse complement strand
TCTGATGGAACACCAGAGCTATGGACACACGGGTCTACATCGCGAGTCTTACGGTGTCTTCTCTTGATTTCTGCTGATAGCTTTGCTAGGGTCATGCTACCGCACAAACGACAGGCATCGGAGGTCACATGGCATCCCACTTTATTCCCACCGTCGAGCGTGAATCAATAGATTTGGCGTGAGTTCAAATTTGTTTGCTAGCAGCTTCTAGCGGCTTCTAATACGACATCCCAGTGACATAAATGTTGGTAGTGCGTACCCCGCCCCGTCAGGAAAAGACACTCGCTCACTCTTATCGTCCAGATTGGAATAGGGAGTTACTGTATGTCGGAGGTATTCTGTGTCGGGCGGTGTACGAACTGGAGCTCTCCGAAATCCAAGACTCGTGGGAAAAAGCAGCTGCAAGTGAACTAGATTTACGCCCATCCCGAGAGCTCCAGAATGAGCTTCACAAACGCTTCCTCCACGTTCTTAAATTCTTCACGTTCCATCGTTCCACCCCCTCTTCAACTGTCGCAGAGTTGTTAGCGGACTCGTTCTATGGATGTTCAACCCTTCCCTTAAGGCTTCTCTCGTCCGTTGGCGTACGCGGAGCGCCTCAAGTCAGAGAGTTCGATCCGGTGTTAACCAAATTTCTCATGTCCGTTCCAATGCTCTCAGACCACGTCACGGAATATGGTGCTCGTTCTATTGCGAAACTTCCAGCCAAATACAAGATTTCTGCCATAACCCCATCAGACATTTTGCAAGACCTAGATCGCCGTACCCTGAACGCCGAGGAGCTGGTAGCGTTACTACGTTGGTGGATAGCTCTGGGCCGAGACGATATGACCTCAAATTTATTGGACGCAGCTACCTTCGGCAATGCAGGTGGAGAGATATGTCTATCATCAATAAACTATTTCCTTGATCCAAAGGTTCTTGGAGTCCACATCCCACCCGACGGACCACTTCCTCTGTCCCTCGTCCCCCTTGACATCAGCAAACATTTCGGTTGCGAGGAACTCACGAGATTCGGCTGGGAAGAGTTCACCGTTCTTTCATGGTTGCAGCACATATCACGACCCGAGGTCACGTCCGCCGATGGAAAATATGACTTTACCTGCTCGGGCGACTGGGCTAGCTGCGTCCTTAGCACACTTCGCCAAGTGTGGCCACAAATCTCTGAGGATATGCGAAGCGGAGCAGCGAAAGTGGTCCGGAACAAGCCATGCATTCCTACATCCAAAGGCTTGTGTTATCCAGAATCCTCGTACCTTCCTATTGCAGACGACGCCCAGTTCCACCGCCTTGACCTCCCGATAGTCAATTGTGATGCAGCTGACGTGGACATGGAGAAATGCCTTCTATCCCTTGGGGTTCAGAAAGATCCTCCCATTCAATTTCTTTTGGACCAGTATGTTCACACAGTAATTTTGGCCTTCACACTTACCAAGGGCTATCAGAATGCCAAGGGGAAATTGGACTGTGTTCGATTTAATCAAGTATCTCACCCAAGATGAAGAGCGTTTGTTGACCGATGATGACCTCACTACTCTCAAAATGTCCGGAATCTTCATGAGGGAACATTCACAGGGAAATGATGAAGAAAACACGGGTTACCGTGCTGACGAGCTCTACCCGCCTGTGGACACCTTCCGGAAACTCCGACTACCGGTCATCGAATGGAAGGAGAAATTGGGATGGAGCGATTCATCACGCGAAGGTGAGCTGAATGCCATATACATCCCTTCTTTCTGATCAAATTGTTGCTTAGCCCAATTGCTGTATGGGCTCGGATTGAATCACTTTCCATCTCTGCCAGAGATCGTGGAACTTTGCTCGTCAAAGGATGATGAGGTCCAAGAGACTGCGTTCACGTATCTGTGCAGAACACTTCACTCACAGTACGCAGTCTACAAACCGGAGAACTTCCAAGACAAGGAATTTGTTCCTATCGAGAGCAATGATCGTACCTCTTTGAAGAAGTTGGGAGAAGTACATTGAGACTCGCTTGTGATTGTGTTCTTGCTAACACCCACGCTAGGTATATTCCGGTACTCAGTGGAAAGCACTAGGCTTTTCTATCGTACATAAGCGATACCTGAACGCACCATTGCAACAACTAGGTATAAGTCAACATCCCCAAATATCAAATATCATGGACCTACTGGGGAAGAACCCGCCGCGTGATAGGGAAACTGCCCGCAGCTGGTTCGAAGTTTTATCCGACCACATTCCAGGTGCGTCCTTTGTTCTTCTCACCTACTCCGTGTGTTGATGTCATTCCAGCTTTCTCATCCTCCGATCGCATCAACCTCTTGGGATTGTCATTTGTTCCAACAGGTCCATCGAGCGCACTGAAATGGCTTCCTGCAACCAAGTGTTACCTCGATCGAGGTTCAAAACTACGACTTTATGCGAAACTATTTGATTTTGTGGATTTCGGTGACAAAGCGAATGACTTCCTACGTGTTTGCGGTTTGAAGCATCACGTTTCAGTTGAAGATGTCGCGGGAGCGCTGATCGAAAACCCTGAGAAATTTTTCGAGCTTGCAGGAGGTTATGAAGGGTAGGTTTGTTGGTGGTCTACTGTGGTTATTACTCATTTCCCTGAGACCAGTTTCTTGGTTGAGCTACGAATGATCGCCCACCGCAGTCGGGATATATCCAATGATACCCTACACAAGATGAGCGATAAACCTGCTCTGCTCGGTGTGCGTCGAAAGAAAATAGAGGGATCAGATAGCGGGGAGTATGAGCACCAGTTCCTGACATCTCAAGGGGTCACTATCGTCGATGACCTTGATGATTACCGATTATTTAGTGACTGCCTCTTCGTCGCTCCCCAAGAGAAAGTGCTCGAACGTGTGTGTTGATATTCTCTTTGGTAGCTGCCCACTCACCTTGGACCAATAGACTTCTATGCGTCGCTTGGGTGCAGTTATCTGAGTGCAATCGTTAACGAGAAACGTCGTGGTCTCCATGAAATTCAAGCCACCGAGATCTGTCTCGAAGTTCAGTCAAGGATTCTTGAGCGGCTTCCCTTGTTCATTCAAAAGTATACCGATTTCCAGCCTAAAGTGAAGGTCCCTTCTAGCACTGATCAGCTTAAAGTCAAGATATGGGGGAGGATCCTTGTTTCCAAGACTCTCGTGACCATGACCGGGAGCGTGGAGCGACCATGTGACGTAAGGGTGACCGCGAGGCATGAAGGTAACTGCATAGAACTATGGATTTCCAAAACGGCAAAGCGCGACATGTATGAGTGAGTATCGGAACATCCCTTGTCCTTGCTGGTGTCTGACAAGGCGAGAAGAGTTGCTACATCTCTCTGTCGACTATTCTTTGGAGCAAACAAGACAGATGCTACGCTACTTCTTGAGAAAGCCCTTTCTGCAGACTTGAAGGAATTGGGACGAAGGGGTTTTCCCGGTGAATTCGGTCTACCCGTGTTCATCGCAATGATTAGCTAACAACTATTGTTTTCATCACAGTTGACCAAATCTGCCAGAAACACCGAGATGGGTATGGGGTAGAGAACAAGGCGAGGCGAAAGTTGGCAGGCCCTACTTCAACCACTATTTCTCCGCGAGCATCTGTGCTGGACCAGTTGGACTGTGAGACGTTCTCGGGAAGTCCTGAGGCCACCCCGCAGTCCCCATATCGCGTCCACACTACTGGCAGAGTCCTACTCCAGAGCCACCCGAGTCCTAGTGACTACAAAGTGAAGAGTCGCGAAGCGCCAATCGTTCCCGATGGCATGTCCGGCATAGTGGAGCAATCCACGCTGTCTCGGTAGGCTCGTCTGTAAAGTAACACCACATCTCTCATCATATATCTAGGACTCCACTTCAGGTTATCCCGCAGAGTGACATCCGTGAGCCTCTTTAGTTCCTACCACAATGTGAGATATCTGAACTGATTGCTAGGGGAAATTGTGAAGAAGGTTATCGAGGGGTGTAGCCTAGGAGGGGAAGGATCGACCATTCTCGCGGAAATGAGCCAGTTCACGCGCAACAGCGTCTGCAGGTTGTCCGCAGACGACAGAAGTTTACATCATCATCATGATCCCATTGGTAAGTCTGGGGTGGGTCGTCTCTGACTGTCGTTCACGGAAGCACTAGGAAAAGTGAAAGGTATCCAAGTTCATGTTGACAAGGGTAAACTCCGCTCTATGCACTTGGATAAAGTGCCTGTCTATTGACGTGGAGTCACCCACACAGGTGTACCCGATGCTACTACATTTATGGCGTGCATGCAGGGCCCGCTTGCACGCTTCGTAGACATTATCATTTCTCTCTCACAGATATACCGCTTCTCCAAAGAAAAACTGCGTGTTTTCTATGTTGTTTCGGGAGGGTGCATTGCGTTCAATCGCGGAGGAATCATCTACCTCAATCTGGGGTACTTTACTGCATGGCGTGAGCTGATTTGGATTCTATATCTTTATTGGGAAGATGCTAAGTGGGTGGTTTCAGACGACGAGGAAGTCAAACGCGGGAAGCGACAGAATGCTCTAATGTCGTGGTCCGTCGATTTTCGTTCATTCCCGGTCTGTTCCATAGTCTAACAAACGTTATCAATCAAAGGTTCCTCGCTCTTGCTCATGAGCTCGCACACAACGTGGCCGATCAGCACGACTCTGATCACGAATTTTGGTTTTCGGCGATCTGCGAAGCACACCTGGTCAAGCTTTCACAGCTCTTGCGACCCATTAACACTTGGCGCCGTTATGTACTGTGGCTGACACTGGTAGTGATCCCGATCTTGGCCGCATGCCTTGCCCAAACCTATTGTTCCTTTAACCAACCAACCAACCAACGTCCTCCACTAGCTATTCTTACTGACATCCCATTCCCTTATGTAGTTCGAAACTAGATGTCGATACTGTATTCAAATAGAGTTCCGATCTATCAGTGTTTTGAAAGGAGCGTCATAAAAGCGGGATTCTCATTGATCCGAGCATGACCAACATCGAGATCGCATCGATTATGTTCCAAGGTACCTAAGTAAAACAAAAGCGAGTTTATCTTACATATTTGACGATCGGTCCAGCAAATGTCCCCAATGTTCCATGCCTCTACCACGTGAGCAACTTGTAGCCCAGTCGCATCCGGCAATTTACAAGTCTGGGCCGTAATGGTGAAACTTCGTGCGGCGGGGGTGCGGCCATCCGAGGGATTGCCCCCAGAGAATCGGGGAATCCTTATCAAGAGGTGTCCTCAAGGCACTAAACCATTTCGGTGTCGATGGTTGGGAACTTCATTAGAATAAGTAAGCGTAATGCGTTACAACGATTCAACTAGCTCAAAATGTCGAATTCAAAGAGCTCATCGACGACTCGGGCTATGAAAGATGGGCAAGCGCCTAGATTGAATTTACAGTTCACGATGGATCGGGTATTTGACCAGGAGGTGGACAGCGACCAGTGTTGTAAGAGCGACAGCATCCTTTCCCTAGTCGCTTGGTGAAGAGTATCCAATTAGGCTGCGAGTAAGTTTGCATATTGTTCAAAAGTGATGATGCCACCAACCTGGCCGACGGCGTTATTGATCTTGTGCAATCCTATATGGTTTCTAGACAAGAATCAGTTTCATCGTATTCGGAACGTTGAGTGGATTCTCACAAATCTTCGCACTTGGGACGAATTTGTGTACCACTAGCATATCTGGTGAGGTTTCGGCAAAGTATAGTTTCGATGGGCCATTCATATATCCGTAATGAACTCGGCCCAGAAGGAAGAATCACGTCGTGTGCTTCCTCGAGTTTGATCAGAGAGTCAGTGAGCGCTTCTGGAACAACATATTGATCACCAAACTGGCCAAAACCACGGGGGAAATGGTACTTTGGGCCTTCCTGACCGTTCGTCGCCGTTTCACGTTGAGAAATATGGTTTAGAAGTAATACCCTTAGCAGAAAGTTAGGGAAGTTCACGACGACGCCGGAAACTTGATCTAAGAGATTCTTTATGTAACTCAAAATGAGGATGACAACGCGACTTACTACGTTCAACGACGACACAGTGTGCTCCAGGACCTGCTTCAACGATCACCTGTGACAAAATGCGCGCGAGTCGCAACTTGTAGTCTGGTACCGTGACGCCATCGTAAAAGAGGCAAGCCGTCGATATTGATGAAGCAAGCAAGTTGGGGTGGATAGGACAGAGACTCAGAGTCGCCTGCGTTGACTGTGTCTTCATTTGGTCCTCGGCCACCTCGGCGTTTCCTTGGCTCCGCTTTTTATACATCCACACCTAGTCCGTGAATATTTGAATCTTCGGAACTCTCTCAACGGCTTTCGTGGCTACCCAGTTGAATGGGCAGAACCTCACCTTGAAATGAATCAGACGGGTACCGCGTATGTTGCCCATCTTTGTTCCTTTCAATCAACCAACATACCATTCCCAAGTCGTCACAACTTCGCCTTTCTCCTTGGACGCCTCAATTCCTCTCTTGGACTAACCCCCCTCACAAGGGGTCGCGGGCACTCTTTTCTATGCAAACTCGGTTACGTCGTACGTGCATGCTCGAACACGCGCATGGGATCAACCGTTAATCAGAGCAACTTCTGTGGGATGGTCGGCATTCTGCTCAAGGTAATATCCCTTTCCACCTTGTTCGAAATCTCTCGAGTAATGACATGTGAAGAAATGAAGCCCAGAACCAGCTCGAATTGATCCATCATGATCATGAACGCACTGAGGTCGATTACGCTCACTTGATCCAGTAATTCCACCATTTACTGATCGATCATCCCAGCAGACTCTTTCCCTGACAATTCCCTAAATTTAATTTCAACATCCGCTGTCGCACACCTATAACCCAAACGTGTCATGTGTCCTTCTCACCTGCTGCTGCCACCATGATGCAATCACTGGAGAAGGACACAAGAAGTATCATCATGCTTCTCGGTTGCATGGCCGCCAAGGGAAAAGGTGCACGTCGCCGGCATGACTTATCTGAGAAAGGTGGGTCTCTTCCGTCATCAAAACTCAGCCACTTCCAAACAACTTCCCGTCTCTGGCTGCCCCCCCACAGATACCTAATTCGCCAAATGACCCACAAAGCCATCTTAGTGGTAAATGTATATAACGACCATAGTCTGAGGTAATGGGTGGGAATGAAGTGGAGGTAGAGGATGTCGATGATGTGGAGAGCGTGACGTATGAGCTCTGGGTGTGTCTAAATCATGGATTGAATGTCTATGATTGATGTCCTCTCCAAGCAATTGTTTGTCAGATAATGACAAAAGCAAAACAGTTGTACTTAGTCGCTATCATGAAGGGCAAGTCATGTTGGTTGCTTCCTTCTCCGTTCACGTCTAATCTCGTTTTAGTACCCGGATCGGAAAGCCAACCGTATTCCAAGGTCTTTGTTCAATGACTTTCTAGCGTGCAGTATTTTCGAGGACGAAGCGCCAAGTGTCCATCCAGACTACCTACAAAGTATGTATGTGCGCCTTTATTTGTCTCTTTTTTCCGACTCTTTACACGGAGAACCAGGTCCTTGCCGTGTTGTACTTTGAACAAGAAGCGACTCTTTCGATCTCCTGACGAACCTGTCCCCTCGAGATGTATCTATATTGGTTGGTATAAGTACAACTCACCAATTTCACGGGCATCAAATCTCTGCTCTCTTGTACCTCTCTTTGCATCGCTGACCAGAGCCGTTAGCACCACACGCAGTCGGTGGCCTGGATTTGTACTTGGAAAGGCACACGCTGACGATGCAGTGCCTTGTATACAAGAAGCTATGATTCCCCGTCGATCGGGGGTGCATCTTTGTCGGCCACGGGCTCCGTAAGGGTTTCCGCATCAGTCAGTTTCTACTCCCTTCGTAAGCTCCAGCGCCCCTCTCACCCCGTTTCCCTTTTGATTCGTCCTCGTATAGAACATCCGGCTGGAGACACATGAGCTGATCGAGGGTGCACTCCCTGCCTGAGGTTACACCAGGGCTTCAACGAATGGTGCGTCTTTGATGAAAAGTTGGAGAAGCTGCCACCCTGGGAAGTGACACGTACATGACTTGGTATACGTGGGCTGACTTACGCACGATGGCGACCTCCCCCGTCACAAGTTTCTCTAGGCTGGTTATCACTCCACGGGCTAATGGGAATGCAAACACTCAATGTATTCAGTCCAATAAGCTTGCTGCTGCAGCCGCAGCAGGAAAATTTGGCCATCGGGTGCAGATACAGCCGATGCGGTTCAATGCTGCGGCTGGGGCGGGGAGCATGGAATAGGCGGTGAGGCTTGCCGATCTACTTGGATCTTTCGTGCTCTTACTTGTCGATGTGGCATGATTGGCTGTTGTACTCGTTTTTTAATGGTATACAGAATGAAAGTTATGACCTGAGAGTCCGGAACCTGAGTTTTGAATCCAGTGCTTCGATGATCTTGACCGCTTCGATATCTACTCCATTCACTATGCGTCCAATAATTTAGTGCTCGAACTCTATGCACGAACGTGTCGGGAATCGGAAGTGTGGGCAAATAGGGATCAATAGAACCCAGCTCAACCAACGCTCTGATCTGTCTGTGTCACTCGCTTCCACTACCGGTGTACCACTCTGACTTACTGCTCTCTTCTTCATGCAAGCACTCTCCAGGATGTCTATAGAAAATACAAGTAGCTTCGAGAGCCTCCGAGAGAAGTTTGGCCG
Source organism: Boletus insuetus (assembly GCA_038093095.1). Lineage (NCBI taxonomy): Eukaryota > Fungi > Basidiomycota > Agaricomycetes > Boletales > Boletaceae > Boletus > Boletus insuetus. Next base: position 10,550 of record JBBPRQ010000615.1, on the reverse strand, counting down.
TTTCAGGATCCTTATCGTCGGTCGGGCAAACTCTGGCAAGACGACCATCCTCCAGAGAATCTGCAACACGAGCGAGAACCCTGAGATATATGACGGCGATGGCAACAAGGTACGCGTCTAGGTTGATACATGAAGTCGGGCGGTATGCTAAACCGCGTGATTAGATCGATCTGTCCCTAGTCGAGGGATCCATGGGGGTGAGTATTGCTCCTTCCCTGGTCAAATGATGCAAAGCATACTTGTTTTTTTTTTCCAGCGTGGAATCCATGACATTGAACAAGAACTGATCTTCCGGAGCAACGACAACTTTGTCTTTCATGATTCGCTAGGCTTCGAAGGTGGTAAGAAAGAAGAGTTTTTGAGAATGAATAAATTTATCGCAGATCGTGCAAAGACTACCTCACTCAAGAAACGCATTCATGCGATATGGTAATGTATGAAGCTGCACAACAGAACGTTGACCGATGCATTCTGTTGGACAGGTATTGCATCCCAATGGATAGGATTGAGCGAGCGATCCAACGGTCCGAGGAATTGTTCTTTGAAGAATGTGACCTTGGAAATAGTAAGCTGCTTTCATTTCATCTTTTTGAGCTCATCATATGGTCAGTTCCTGTTGTGGTGCTTTTCACAAAATATGAGCAACTGCGTGTCAAAGCAATGGTAAAGCTGGCACCTGCAGCCCGACAGCTGGCATTACAAGGGGGGTTGTCGAAGATCGAGCCACTCATGGAAGAGATCTTCAACAGAGCTGATATATGGGGACGTCTTTCCAAAACGAGGTATCCCCCAAAGGCCTATGTTCGACTGGAAAGTTTGTATCATGGCTTATAATGACAGTATTATATTATTGACCAACATGCTAGACTTACACAAGTTCAAGTTTGATGAAGGATGGAACAATCTGTTTGAAAACACTGCAGCTGTGCTAAATGAAGAAGCATTGCAAATGCTATTTGTATCAGCACAGGACACAAAAATCATGCTTTGTATCAAATATGGAGCTCAAGGGTAGGTTATCATGAATAACTAAATGTTCTTGATATATTCATGGATTCTTTTGAATAAAGCTTGGTATCTGACATCAATGAGGTGTACAACACAACACCTCCCATAAAGGATATAAAGGAACTGCAACTTTACAGGCTTGCATATTGGTTTCCACATACTCAGGTAAAGTGAAATCTTTTGTATTCTATGCTACTCTGGTGTATATTTCTTTGTTGATGACACTCTCTGATGAACATAGGGAGTGAGCTGCAACTTCTAGCATACCAATGGCTATTATTATGCTGATCATTTCATGTGGATCTTTTTCTTGCTCTGACAATTATTTGGAACCATAGGAGGTAAGCTGTACTATCCTGGTATATTTGTGGTTGTGATTATGCTGATCTTTTTGACTGGCCTTATGACATTATACTCTGGCAATTATAGGAAGTGAGTTGTGCATTCTGGCATATAGTAATTATGCTGATTATCTCATGCCTCCTGCTCTGGAATCCATAGCTTGTAAGTGTACTTACTTCCAAGCATATTGGTGCTGCAATAATCTTGATTATTTCATGCTCACTTTTTATTCTACCCTGGTAACTATAGTCTGTGAGTTGTAATTTCTAACATGTTAACTACTGTGACCATGCTGATGATTTCTGTTCACATTTTATCCTACTTTGACAATTGTAGCGAGTGAGTTGTACATTCTGGCAGGTTGGTAATATGCTGATCATATATTCACTCTTCATTTGGCTCTTATGATTATAGATTGTAAGTTGTATATTATAGTGTGTTGGTGGCCATGCTCATGCTGATCAATCTGTGTCTACTCCTTATCCTGCTTTGAAATTTATATATAGCTTGTAAGTTTTATATCTTCAGATGTTGGTAGCTGTAATCATGCTGATTGCCTTTGTTCCAATTTGAACAATTATAGCAAGTGAGTTGTACATTCTAGAATACATTTCACATTCTATCTGTACCTTACCCTAACAATCATAGCTTGTGGGTTGTGCAACTGAAATATCTATAGTTATAATTATGCTAATCATTTCATGCCCACTCTTCATTCTGCTATGGGAAATATAGCTTGTAAGCTTTGCATTGATTGTTGTAATCATACTGATCACTTTATTTTTTTCTTCTTACTCCTTTGGCAATCATAGGAAGTAAGTTATGCATTCTGATATATTGGTGGCTGTAATGATGTTGATCATTCATATCCACTTTTCAATCTACTCTGGCAACTATAGCAAGTAGGTTGTACATTCTAATATGATATTTATTGATCATTTCATGGTCACTCTTTATCCTACTCTGGAAATTATAGGTGGTGAGTTGTGTACATATTGTAATAATCATGTCAGTGGTCAAGACCATGCTAATCACATATTCCCTCTTCCCTACTATAGCTTGTAAGTCATACTTTCTATCATTATACTTCCCTGTGTTCACTCTTCATTCTACTTTGGCAACTATAGCTTGTGAGTTGTATATTCTGGAATATTGGGGGTGGTGATCACATTGATCATTTCATATCCACTCTTTATTCTGCTTTGGAAATCATAGGCTGTAAGTTGTACATCCAAGCTTAAAGATATTTATGTCAGTACTGAATATCATATATCCACTCTCCATTTTTATTTGGCAATTATAGCTTGTAAGTTCTACACTTTGGCAGGTTGGCTGTTAGCCCTGATCATGCTGGTCATTTTACACCTACTCCTCATTTTCCTCTGGAAATTATAGCAAGTGAGTTGTATATCCCAGCACAGTATGCTCATATTGATAATTTCATAACTCACTTTTATTTTGCTTTTATAGCAAGTAAGTTGTACATTCTGGTATATTATCTTACTGATCATGTTATGTCAACTTTCCATTCTACTCTAACAACTATAGCAGGTAAATTGTTCATCATGATCTCTTGCATTAATGGTTTGATGTTGATTTTATTTTATTTTTCATTGATAGCATGTAAGTGATTATCATTTCCTTCTTCACTTTAAGTCATATCCTTGTTGAATGATTCATTCTCTTGTAAACATATGCTAACATCTTTCAATAGGATGTAAGCCTTTTCATTTAAGTATATTTCATGATAATCCAACTGTATTATTTTTAGCAGGTGAGACTTTTGAATTTTATTATGTTTGTTCTGTACTCATGACATTTTAGCAGGTTTGTTTTCATACTAAATTGTTCTATCACTTATTTCTCATATGATTTTATACTTGTTACTTGGTCAACAAGCACAAAGTATGTAGTTTTGTTTTAATTTAGTATCCTATGCTAACATCTAATCTAATAGACTCATCCTTCTAGTGAGGTTCAAGTGCTGAACTCAAACAATCAGGTATGTATACTGATATTTGATCTGTAGAACTCTGGCTAATTAAAGATCTAAGAACAACTTTGTAACATGGCAACAGATTCTTCAAAGTGGTGTTGGTATGTTTTAATTATCTCATATATAGGTGTAAAACCATTACTTTTTTATAATCTAGGAATACTTCTCATACTGGAGCATTCTTTCCATCTATCTCAACAAAATGACCATCAATCAATTCTCTCTGCTATCCAAAAGTACAAGGCATCAAACATTACTGCTAGGGTAAACATAGCCCTGAAAGATGCTTTCAAGCAATATGGAAAACTGTCTGAGGCAGAAAAGGTGGATATGATCCTTCATGTCATTGTGCAGAATTGCATGGGTAAGCTAAACACATGCTTGAACTCACTGGTTTTTAACTTGCAAACTCTATTCCAGAGAAGCCAGCAACTGAGTGAAAACTCTAGTCTGGTGTCAGATCCTAATGTCACATTATCTCAGTGGTGGAAATCGGCTTGAAATGGTGAAAAAACACAGAGGAAGAGGGTCTTGGAAGGAATTCTTGTACATCAGACTGTTTATGTATTGTGGTCCTGTGGTGTTTTCTACCTTGAATCCTTTCGGTTGAATGGATAGAAAATACCATAGTTAAGTGCATGGGTAGACATGTTCGGGACCAATCCACCTACATCTCACTTACCCGCGAGATGACACGGATGGAGGTATCAGCGATTGATGTAAGGACCGGAAGCCAAATAAACGAGGTTGAAGAGGCCACTTGGAGCGGGGCATAGGAAAGGCGTATTAGTTGTGTACGCAGGTCTCAACACGCGAGTCCTTACACCCCACAAAGTAAAAGCCTCTTCGGAAGATCCATCAGAATGGAATCCATTTGCACCTAAATGCCGTGCGACCCGCACGGCCTTGTCTTCTTCGTATGCGAGAACGGGGTTGTGGTAACCTGAGACTCAGTGCTGCCTTAACACGGCCGTGCATAATGACTTGACAGGATCACCAGGGCAGTTAAACCCCATCCTGAGCCTCTTTTACGTGCTAAAGGATGAGTGAGTAATCGACCCCATTGTGGAGGGCGACCTGTTATCCACGTCAGAGCCGGTGAATAGTGTCTATAGAAGCATTTACCAGATTCGTCGGCGTGTCCGTCCACACCCACTTCAATGATTCGGGTGTTAGCGCTACCAACCTGCATCGCCAAAAACGATTGGAACCATGCCTTGGGCTCATGGATAGCCAGCGGCGGTGACAAACGTGCCCAATACTGCATGACCACCAAGATGATGAAACAATCAGTGTCACCACCCCCAGGCGTGGGAGGTGTACAAACCTCGCGCATTTTGCTTGGAATACACCCTTCATTGCTTCCATGCATGTCGCTGGCGTCGAGATGGTAAGCAGAGTTATTACGAGTCATCAATCAGCGACCGAGTCGGTCCGTAGTATCGGATGAACCTCCAGGTTCCCAGCGACACTAACATGAACGAATGGGAAACATATCCGATCTGCAGGGAACGATCCACCTACGCGTTTTACGTCAGTCGTCGTACACAACCTGAAGTAGTCAGTATAGTGTACTTACCAGAGGTTAAAGCGATGAGAATTTTGCGCACTTCAGCAGGCTACACGTCAATGCACCGTGAGTACTAGCTGCGCTGGGTTCGTGATTGTATCAGCTGTACGATCATGATCACCATAGACCACTAACATGCTTACCTGCTGGACAATATACTACTGTGACGACACATGGACCCTGGACCGATGATTAGCCTGGAAGAGTGACGCCAAACTGAAATGACTTGGTACCATCAAGCAACAACGGCTAATGTTAAAGGATGGTTATAGCGTGTACTCCAGACGACGCACCCACCACTGCGCAGAGGACGGCTGCACACTCTTGTTCAGATCGGACTCGAAAACATGAGGCTTCAAGTTGAAAAGCACGGTAACGTGATATGACCGGCCCAGCGGGCCGAACTTCCTGCCAGAAAACTCCTTCGAACGCTACCCAGGGTTGGGGCAGCCAACATGGGCGGAATCAATTGCACTGTTCTCACTAAGGTAGCCCAAAATCCGTGCAAAAGAAGTAGACGAACACTACAGGGCAAAGTACATTACAAAACCAGTGTCATGCCGATATTACTATGGGTCTATGTATGGCCTAGGTGTAGTCTGTGTAGGTCTCACTGCGAGATATGACGAGGCAAAGGACGGTCGGATATCAATTCATGGCCTCCACGAATATTGATAAACGAGTACTATTTTCACGACATGAGCACTCGTCACGATCAAGAAATGAAACGACGACGCATACCTCGATCAATTCGGGACGCACGCCCCTCACGAGGTTGACGTAGACAAGGTTTGGTTCGAAAAAGAATGGCCTCAAACCCGCCGTTTCGAGTTTCTCCCACCATTCGAGGAACTTGGGAAAGTGTTCCCATTGATTGTACCGAACGTGCAATTCGAGCTGAAGCTGACCAAAAGGGAGTGGTTCGCCACGGAAACTATCAATAAACACCTCGAGCGAGTCGAATTCGCCACCTTCAATGTCGACCTTGAGCACGTCGATAAAGTCGTGGCCATTCCGCTCCATCAGAGTACGTAGGGAATAAAACTTTGGATTGTCGGCAGGGGTAAACGCGTCTTTAGGACCGAGACCATAAGAGAAGAAATGGGAACGGCGCTTCAAATCTGACTTGAGTTCAATCTCTGGGCCAAACTTATGGAAGCGAATAATGAGCGCCAACAAATTTGAGTGTAGATCGAGACACGTACAGAGTTGACGCTAAAATCATATCCATAGAGCTCGCAGCCTGGAGCTACCTTCATGATATCCGCTTCAAACGATGACTCGCCATTGATACCTAGTAGCAGACATGAATATCTCGTCCGTGGGCAAGGAGCCGAGATACGCACCAAAGGAGTACATCACACACTTCTTTTTTGGAATGATACGTTCCAATCCACACACCCATTTGCCGCCATCTCCCATGACTCCGACGCGGTCTATGTGGTGGGGGCATCGAAAATACGGGAGGAAAAAGTCCCCTGGTGAACTAGCATTAGCCCGCCATACCCACCATGACACAGTCACTCACAGAGTGTGTAGAATTCGCCATGAGAGGGAAAGCTGTCCAAGGGATGATGAGTACATGCAGAGCGACGTAGAGGATCACACGGCTTACGGGTCAATTTTGTCCGGAGTCGGGCCCCATTTCCTAATGAGATCTTGACGCCGGTCAAGGAATTTTTGGTACCGCACCTCCTCCACGGCGATCGCTTGCGCAAGACTGCCACCTCGGTGCAAACCCGCCGAGTTGAAGGGCGGGTCGTGAGGTTCTGAGTTTGCAAAGAGGAGGACGGATATGAATATTAGGCCAAGGAGGGCTATCGTGAACCTCGGATGGCGGCTGTAAAGAGGTGGCATGGGGGAATGAACGTGGCGGGGCTGTTGAGAGCGGCGTCGAGATGGTGGCGAGAAGAAGAGGTTGGTCTTAAATTACTTACCGCGAGCCGAGATTGTTGAATATAACCTTAAGTCCCTTACCAGCCTATGTCAGATAATTTGGGTCCGCGAAGGACGTCGCGTAAAATTCCAATGGATTCCATCCAAGAGGCTCGTATATACAACACAAAAATCGCTGCAAAACAAGTCCTCAAACCACCGTTAGCACCCGAGAATAACTGAGCGTGCACATTGTCATCAAATTTGATCTATCCTGGGCTACCAACGCTAAGAATATCCACTTTCTCTTGGCACCACAGCTCCACATCAAAAGCAGGCTCTGGGGTAGCATGTGTATGTCATCCCACAACTCACGCCCATGGTGTATGTTCCCATCCCGAAAATTTCGTCGTGCTACATTGGGTGAGTCCTTCACAATCCGTTGTGATACGTGTCAAGGAACCCCGAAGCGGGACAGAGGCGGGAGTGACAATCGCGGGACGGTGCACATAGCAACGGTCATTACGGCAAATTGAATCTCCGCTTCAAAACAATCATGGTGAGGGACAAGGAACAGCCAATTAGTAAAGTACAAGTCATTCATGATCTCAACAACGCAGCTGCTTCTCGAACCATTTGGCTAAATCTCGTCGCCCCCGTCGCCTCCACAAACTCCCTTGCCTTCTCTGACACCAAATCCAACAGATCCGGCTCGCCTTGTAGATGTATCTGCATATATGCCACGACCACGACCGTCGCCCACACCTTCTTGTCGATCCCAAGTTCGTCTGCCTTGTCCAGCACCGCGTCCCCAACCAGTCGCGTCAGAAGAGGGGAGACCGTCATCGAACCATCCACGTCCATTTGTTGAAAGAGATCGTATACCTCTTGCGATATAGGGACCCGATTGTTCGGGATGCTCGGTACCACTACGCCGTTGCTGGTAGTGAGACCACCTGGAGCGCTCGTGGCCCAAAGGAAATCGGGCGAGGGAACGCGTTCGATTGGGTCACGGAATCGAGGAAGGGGGCTCGGAGGGCGGGAGGATGTCCAACACGAACTGCAAGAGGAATCCTCAAGGGAGCTCAGAGTGGAAAAGGTGTCGGCGCTGATGTGAGATGAAGTGCTGCGTCCCCGTTGTGGACTAGGAGCACGTCTGTGCCCGCGACCTCTGCTGCTCTCGCTTGTACCAGAGTCAGACCCGTCGAATGCACCAGGAAGCCTCGACCAGTGACGAGGATTAAAAGTTGTAGTTGTCGACGTCAATGTCGATGAACCGCTGAAAAGACCCAGGACAGATGAGATCAGGGAGGACACACCACTGACGAGATCATCGAGGAGAGTCGGGGCCGCGGCTGGGCTATCTTCTTGGGTATCCAGGTTAGACTGCCGAAGTTTCGACCTCGCCCACGCCATGCTACCACTCCCACGCACTCTATTCCTTATCCGTTCATCCCCTTGTTGGATGGCAACAAAGGACGTATGCTTGCTGACAAGCTGATACATCAAACCCAGTCTGACTATGCCAGCTCTCCGCAGATCGTTCTCGGAGACCAAAAGAGCGTCACCTGGAGCTGGAGTGGGGAGGGGTCCAACTCTGTCATCTAATTCCATGATGAGCTTTCGCGCAGCCAGCGTGTGCACAATGGGAACAACGGAATGCTCGTTGGTGTCACGGAAGGGTTTCACCCTCGTTACATCCACAATCCATTCTTGTGGTTCAGAAGCCCCTTCCAGTGTGGTGATTAACCTGACAGCGTTCGGGATGGTCCTAAATGATGTGATTGCGAAGACCGTAAAACGGATACCGGAAAATATCTTTGTCAGCGTATGAGGCGCTTGTTGTACAGGGGGTGGAGGTGTGAGCGTCGGGATACCGGCAGGGAGGTTCAGCATCGTTGGTGGGGAAAAAGTAGCGCGAGGACCCGAGGCATCTAATCCCCAATCAATATCGATACGTTCTATATTTTTCGAGCGTCCCGCGTTCAATAGTCGGGCACATTTTCCGAGAATGTCTTCTGCAGAAAGTGCAAAAAGATACTCTCCGTTACCCTCCCGCGCGAGTCTGGAGCATACGTCGGAGGATACTCCAGTTCCGATCCCGAGAACAAAGAGCCGCATCGGTGCCTGAGGCGGTGAACTTCGAACAGCGTTGGAAATGACCACGTAGGGATCTAACTGGTCATTCGGCTAGAACGAAACCGTCTTCAGGTCAAGGCGGCTTAGAAAGTTTTGCAACGTACGTTCACTTGGCCATCGGTAAGTAAGAATACGACTGCTGGACGATCAAGTCCACGAGAGCGGAATGCTGACTGAAGGGCCATGGGAATCTCTGTCCCGCCATAATCAGCACTCATGCTTCGAACGTGCGTTGTCTGCGACCGCAATGTCAGATAACAATATTTAAGCGGAGGAAAGCATACCGCTTCAACCAACGTTCGTCGATCAAGACCACAGCTACTCGGCCATAGGCTTGTAACATTGCTGCCAAAGCTAAATATATTGAATGTAGTCTGCTCGGTAGGCAGCAGACGGAGTAGCATCGTCAAGGTTCGCTTGGCCATTTCAATCGGTGTATTGCTCATACTGCCGGATCGATCAATGATAAAAATGTATTCCTGTGAAGGAATCTTTGGGGCCTGGAACTTGGGAACTAGGGTCAGTTGCATTGCAATGGTAGAACCTTCTCCGTCCCCTTCTCTCCTTGCGTCCAGCACCTCCGCAAAGCATCTGGGCTTATCCAATCCCTCGGCGTGTATGGTAATCACGAAGTCGCTGGTCAAGAATTCGGATGACTTCCAGACTGCAGACATACGCCGCTTCGAGTGTTGATTCGAGCGCCCCTTGTAGCGTCGGAGTGAGATGGGATGTGTAGGGCTACGAATAGCGTGTATAACATCGCTCGTCTGGACGTCGACATTGATACGGACGCGGGTGCGGGAATCTGCAGCAGACGTATTGTTCATGGCTGCAGGCGGCGTCCCATAGCGCTCTGCAATGTACATCGGGAGCTGGAGTCTAACGTGATCATGTAGAGCTTCGTCCAAAAGGTCCATGATGAACTTCATTCGGGCTGTGAGTTATTCCGGCGAGACGAGTTAGGGATTTGGTGCGCACCGTCAGATGAGCGATCACCCTCGTTGTGGCAGGGATAGATCCGACTGAGATCGTGAATACTAAGTAGCAAAGGAAATATCTACATCAGCGTCAACACAAGCTTGATAGAGCTTACTGTCATCTGTCACCCTTTCAACAAGCGCTGCCGTCCTCCCTTGCTCTACTGCTCGGGTGAAATTGAGCGCGGCATCTTCCTTCTCCTTTACTTCCCCAACAATCACCGTTCCGTCTTCCAATTCGAGTTCAAATGCGCAGACCGCAGCGTTCGCCGGTAGTGGGAAGACATACTTTGCCCTCCCCGTGGATTCATCCGACGGATTGTAAAACGTCTGAGAGAGAACTATGCGAGACGATACTGTATCACGAGACGACCAGCCAGGAACGTCCGAGGTTCAAAATATGAGCTCTCCAGACAAGAGCAACGACGTACCGTCCACTACCCAAGCCCTTACTCTCACTTCTTCCAGTGTGAGATAGTCGAGCGTCGTTTGCCCGCGTGGTTGGTGGGCAATGCCTGTGCGGATGGAAGTCATGGCGCGCCACGTCGGATAGAGGAGAGTCACGGGTTGCTGTGCGGAAGCCCCCTTCCACTTTTTATCTGCAATCTCTATCTGTATCGCCGGCGCTCATATTCGGCACCTC
>JBBPRQ010000614.1:0-19221 GCA_038093095.1 Boletus insuetus | reverse complement strand
GTACGCCTGTGCCCACTTGCCTCGACCACCGGGACCATTTTCCTGACAGTCGGACCGAGTTCCTCTGACGTGCTCTTGTCCGCTCAATCCGATTAGCACAGCGTTGGACCTCGCAACCCACCCACACCCTCCCCAAGCACTCGTTGCACCCGGACAACCCGTGTGTCTCATGATCGGGTGCATGTTGCCTGATGTCGTCGCGAGGAAGTCTGCTCTATTTGATGCTTCGCATTCAGAAGTGGTCATTCGTCAGATCGTATTGGACTTTTTCTATTTTATTTTATTTCAAAACACAGCTTGCCTATCGCTCACTGGTCTCACTTGTAGGAAGCTCCTCAAGTTCCAGGTTGATGGTGATTCGGGGCACTTATCAAGGCCCATCATCTTTGACGTTCCTACAAGCTTTCCGGCTGGCGATGTATCCGTCCGGGTTGAGGGTGACGACATGCCGTTCTTGTTCATTTCTGTCGGCCAATGGCCAATGTTCACGGGACATGCTCTGATGGTTGTCAATGCACCATGGGCGAGCGACGAGGAACACACTGCAATGGCGACTTAACGTACGTACGCCTCCTTTCTCTTCTTCCCCGTATCGCTCACGCTTGTCACCGGCCTGGGCCTGCTTGTAGCTGAACATCGTACCCGTACGTTACGTTTATTTTCTCAGACAAAGATTTGCCTCTGAAAACGTTGAACCGACTTGAACAACTTGGATAAGTATGTACAATGTAACATTGGATTCGAAATGCAACATGATGTATGTACGATCTATATATATGGCTACGAGTATCCACACCTCTCAGCGTCCCGATAATTCCACGCACGACCTCAGAGAAGCGAAATGGCGCCTACACGGGAACCTAACGCGATACGCCCTGTCCACTCTGATACCGCACATGTCGTGACGTCATCTTTTAAACATCCAAGTCAAAATCCCAGGACGACTCTCGAACGCATATACGGACACGTACCTCGAAGATCATACGACGAGATGACATGTACGACCTTGCCATCCATCGTCGGCGGCTCGTCCGACGCGTCCTCGTCCTCCTCCACTCCCAGCGCCTTGCTCCGCAACCGAGGCGGGTGCGTCGTAAACGCCACCACCCTCCGATCGATGCTCCCTCTCTGCCTATCCACCCACACCCCGCGCAACCCCGCAGAGCCCAACGACCATGTCGAGACAAACATCCGCCGAATGATATCCTCGAGCGTATACCTCGTTTCCGTCCCCGGCATGAGCGGCAGCGGCTCCGATGGGGGGATACTCCCCCTCGCAAGGATGCGCACCGACATGGCGGGCATAGGCGCCGTGGCCCTGACGCGGATGCGGTAGTGGAACATGCCTTGGTAGACGTCGTTGGTGAGCATGTAGATAGTGTAGACGTCGCCCGACGACGGGCAGTGCGACACGCGGACGTGGGAGAGGGATACGGCGCGGAAGCAGACGGGGCCGAATCGGTGCCGAAGCAGGGGGAGGGGGTTGGTTGTGGGGGGGTTTGTGGGGATGGGGTACGCTTCTACGGCGCGGACTCTGAAGCACAAGACATAAGGGCCACAGAAGCGGAGGGATGTGACCCCGTTCCACTGAGGTATAGCGTGCGCGATGAGGATGGGATACACGAGCCAACGATAGGATACGCACTGCTTGATCGAGTTGATCGAGTTGAAGGGCTATGGTCGATCGTCTGTTACCATCATTCCAGTGCACGATGTGGATCGAGGTAGGAGGCAAGTATAACAAAACACGGCCCGTGTGTGGGTCCATGTGTTTGAGCATTTCATTGTCCAGTAATGGAAACTCTGCTTCTCGATGTAATCGCCCGTGTTGGTGTTCGTTTTCCTCAAGCGAAGGGAGGGGCACGGAATAGATGACGACACTACACGGATCAGGCGTCAATCGACAAGCGCGTGAAACGACGTACCTTGTGTGGTTTGCATGGACGCGGCCAATTGCGATATAGAGCGCAGAATAGCAGTCCACGTAGCCAAGGAGGTTTGACAACGTAAAGTGCGCCCAGGGAGAGGTTGCAACGGCTGGGGACGACGACGCGAGCGTCATCGTGTCCCAAATAATGACCGCGGTCATATCCACAGAAAGAATGAAACGATCTGAGATAAAAGTGAGCACGCGCCAGGAACACGTTGAAGTGCTCATGGGCTGTTTCACAGCGGGGATGTGGTGTGCAAGGCGTTCTCTGAGATGCAGGAACGAGGCTTCGACTTTGGATGCTGCCAAGAGCACACGCTCGGCCTGGGAAAAGGACATGGCGGTGAACTCGGTTCGAGAACAGGGGAGAGCCTGTGTAGCGCGTAGACGGGTAAACATCATCGACCAGAGGCTGCGTTCTTGTGTGAGCGCGAGGAAGTACTTGCATGTCTGGGTAAACTCGGGTCAGTGGACAATTCGTCAGGCGTACATGGGGGAAGGATCCTTTTACCCTGCGGAGCGCAAAGACATCCCTGACGTCAAGAAAAAAGATGATTTGGTGGTACAGTTCCACGGGGAGGAGGAAAACACGGGTTGGTGTGTGTTCATCTGGATGCATTTGCAAGCAAGACCAGGGAACGGAGTTATTCAGGGTCTATATAAGATGGTTAGAATGAGCTGGCTGGCAGGGGGCGTTGAGCGTCGGTGCGGCAGATGCCAAGGTGCCAGGGCAGTTGGGGCACTCTGATTGGTTACGAACCGTAGCCTAAGCGTCCCCCCTTACCTGCTACGGCAGGAAATTTACCACTGCACTGGCTGCATCCAGACCCTTCTTGATTTGGCGGACGGTGCGGTAATTAAAGACGTGAAACCAAAGACTCGGAGTCAAAACAGTTCACATCTGTGACCATGATTCAAGTGATACCGACACCGCATTCACAAACAACATTTCTGAACCGCTACGGCATTTTTACGTAGCCGATTCGGGCGAGCGCGTTCTGGACTAAGAAGTGACAATAAGTAGAGAGACCGGCTAAGGCTTGCCAAATGTCACAATTTTATATATGAGTCACTCAAATTGGTGCTCTTTTTTGTCGGCCTTGTCTTGAAGACGGATTGACGAGCCAACATCATCAAAATGAAACACGGCAAGGTCGTCACGTCGACAGCCTGCAGAGTCTACATGACCCGAACAACAACTTCCGTCTCTGTTGTTGTGATATCGTAGTAAACTTGGCCGAGCTGTGCAACCTAACAAGCCGTGGCAGTGATGCCAGCAAAGGTACGCTCGACTCCTTGTAGTGACACGTTCTCCAGATCTAACCATATCTTGTCCGACGTTGCCTTTATCTTGATCGATCCCCCAAACAAGGCGACGTCACTGGTCAAAGAATGGCAGCACGCCTTTGCCCAACACCTCCAACCAAAAGACCTCGAGCGCTTCATCTTTGTCGAGAAGAGGCTGAGTCAACTCAAGGCAACGTTCGATTGTATCGTTTCCCCTGCCAATTCGTATGGCATCATGGACGGCGGGTCAGTATCCATTTCAAACGTACAACTGCCATCTTCCCCAGGGCAGCACATTCAAGTTGTCGAACGTCGCTCACTCGCTTCATTTCTCTCCAGGTTTGATTACTACCTTTCCAAGGCCCTTTCCCCGCCTGGAGACTTTCTCGCACTGACGCGCCTCGTCCAAGCCATCATCCGAAAACGCTACTACGGCTTCGCACCACCCGTGTCTTGCGTCCTCGTCCCGGGTCTCCCGCCCAACGACTTCGCATGCAAGACCATCGCCGTCTGTCCTACGATGCGCTACCCAGAGGAGATCACGTGGCACAAGGACATCGTGTACAACACGATGTGGTCCTTGCTCGTCGAGCTCGAGCATTGGAACAAGCGCGTGGAGGACAGGATCAACACGGTGGTGATGACGGGGCTGGGGACGGGCATTGGCAAGATTCCAGCGACAGAGTGTGCGAGACAGATGGCGTTGGCCGTCAAGCACTTTTTGTATGCGAGGAGGGAGGAGGGGGCGAGTGGCCCGCCCGGGGACGGGGACGGGGAGGAGGATATTTGTTCGTGGGACAAGGCGTTGGATCTTGCGGGAGAGGTTTGAGACGGAATATTTCCGATAGAGATCGTCAAATGGAATCAGAACAAGGTGAACCTTAATGCGAGCTGCAGTGATTCTAACTGGCCCCTGGGAGCATAGTCAAAGTAGTTCCCGTCCTCAAACGATACGGTGCTTGACTCCTGTACCATTTTCTGAGCAGCGGGGCTGACTGTTACTGTTCCTTACCACGCCATTCTAGATTTTGTATTCCAACCAGGCCTGGGCCTGAGAGGTGCATTCCATTCGGCCTACTCGTGCCAGTGGCGCTGGTGAAGATGACATCACCTTGAACTCGCACACTGACGTAGCAGCATTCCAACAGTGAGCCCCGCCAGCGTATAAATACCTGGGCCACCGCCGCGCTGGCTTCTTCCCTCTAGAAACATACTCTGCGCATCCCCCCTGCCCTCTGCCGTCGTTACCCCTACTGTCCCTCACCTCCATTCGTCATTCGATATGATCAAGAACAAAGTCACCGTCACCTCTGTTGAGGATGTCGCTCATTTATCCCTTTCACCCGCTGGGCGGGTCGCCAAGCGTTGCACGCAGAGCCTGAGGAACGCTGGCGTTCCAAGGGCAAAGTCGTTGGTATGTACACCTGCATGATCTCATATCGGGCGATCTCAGGCTAACGAACTTATCTCACCATAGCTCCATACCAACCTCGTGGCGGAAGGACGGTCGCTTAAGGCACGTTGCGCAGCGGTACTACACGGCGACCTCGACAATGCATCCCCGAAGCATCGAGTTGAAACCGCCAGAAGGCCCGGCGGTTCGATTTCCGCGGAGCCCGACCAATGGGAGGAAGATGAAGATCATTGTCATCGCTTGCTCACCGTTGCGCAGAGTTGGCTGGACTTCGAGCAATTGTTTCCGCAGCGTTGTGCGGATTCTGTCCAGACGACCGAGCAGGCAAGGCGCGACTTCTGCCACGACCTGATCCAATCCTTCTCGCCGGGTTGCCCCACATCATCTTCCTCGTCAGAAGTCGACCAACGCTCCACTCATCTCGCCGACTCGGTGTCCTCACCTTCTATCTCTCCCCCACATCTATCTTCCCGGACATCATCTACCACCTCGTTGACCAGCCAAACGACGGTGGCCTCCACGACGCCCGCAAAACCAGCTCGGTCGCCAAAGTTTTCCGACGAGGAGTTGCAACACGAGTCTGACGACTTCTCATTCCGCTTCAGCCAAGAGGAAGAGTGGACGCCAGAAGTCGAAACTCGTATGCAAAACGCGATTGATCGATTGTTGTCGGATGCGATGAGACAGCTTGCCATTCCTGTCCCAAATTTCGCCGTCCAGTTCCCCGACGATATACTGGAAAATTCTGTCGCACACCAGACGGCAACATCGCGTTCCAGTGCATCCTCATTGGAAGACTACGACAGCTCCTACTCGGCCGATCGAGAAGACGAAGCGGAAGAAGATGTCGATTTGGTTTCGCTCTCGCCCACACCTAGTTCCACAGCCTACAGCACAACGTTGGTCACCGATGCAGTGACCATTGCAGTTTCCCCTATCCAACCCTCGCCCTCGAGCCAGATGGACGATCGCACTTTCGACAAGGAGCAAGACGATGCCGAATCCATGGTAGAAGATATTGGATATGGCATCGACAATGTCTGGGAGGAGTTAGCTACGTATGTACCAAGACTGCTGACACCCATCTCTGAGGAGTCACTGGCCGACGAGTTCGTCGTTGAAGAGGAAGCCCGCTCTCCTCTGCTATCGTTCAAACATGCGATCTCGATTCCATCGACACACGGCGACACCACTGAAGTCACACTGTGCGAGACAATCTCTGTGCACGAGGAAGATTGTCAAGACCGACGCATTCGAAGGGTCCCAGGGTGTATCGACTTGGTCCTGAGGGTACGTCCCTCCTGCATCGTTCTCGTTTATCCATCAGCTAAGTTTACACTTGCAGAAGGCGTTTGGTGGATCAGGTGTTTCCATTGAGACCTCTCCACCGATTTCACCAAAGCCTCCCGACCTTTACCTACGATGGAAGCAACGACGGTGGGTCGCAGATCTGGAGGAAGGACCCAACGTCCAGACCACGATTAAGAGCTCCGATAAGCCATCGATTCCACCGAAGCCTCCTGACCCTTACCTACGACGGAAGCGACAACGATGGGTCGTAGATCTGGACTCCACCAAGCCACCGATTCCACCGAAGCCTCCTGACCCTTACCTACGACGGAAGCGACAACGATGGGTGGCAGATCTGGACTCCACCAAGCCACCGATTCCACCGAAGCCTCCTGATCCTTTCCTACGATGGCAGCGGCGACGATGCGTCGTAGATCTGGACTCCGCCAAGCCACCGATTCCGCCAAAGCCTCCTGACCCTTACCTGCGACGGAAGTGACGATGATGGGTCGCAGCGTGCATGGAGTCGAGGATCGTAGTTTGGTCATGGGGTCGGCCACTCAGTGAATCGCCGAATGCTTTTTTGAAGCAGCGTATCGATTCTGTACGCACTGACGCGGAGACCATTCATGGTCACCCACCATTATCGTATGACGATAGTTGCTCGTCCACCATCGAGTGCTGATCCCAGATTTTTACAGGCATTGCGAAGATCTTCTATTCATCTCATCTGTCGGAAAAGCCAAAAAAAAAAAATTGAAAAGCAGAAAACCTTCAAGAGCAAGAACGCGATACTTTTCTTGTGACCTTTGCCCTCGTGAGCTCCGGCCACTTCTCTCCTGACTCTGCGTTGACGCTCTGCAAGGGCAAAGCCACCATTCTAGTCGAATGGAGTCGACCATCATGATAGATGTCCCTAGAGCGTCTGAGCATCCCTTTGCTGCCTGTGGTACGTATGTCCATCTCATCATATCCTGCCATGCTAATCTAGTTGCAGTGTACTTGTGAAACGCCAGCCAGGGCTGGCGACCGACTACACTCGGGGATTCGGGATGCAAAGTCACGACGCAGCTAATGCTGCACAGTGGCCATAGAACGTTTGGGAAGCAACATCGCTCTTGCAAACACCCAATCCACATCCCTTTGGTGGAATGGCATTATGGCAAGAGAACATGTCATGTGAACCTGGTGATTTGTGTCGAGGAGTACTCGAGCTTTAGCCTCTTGTAATAAGGTAGCGTCACAGTGTTGGGATTTCTTTCGTCCCGTTCTCATATTCCATGATGATTATCTCATTCCGATCGCTCGCGTTGTGCCAGCGTATATGTTTACGTTCCACTCTCGTTTCCACTTCGTTGTATATAAGGTCGCTCGTCTCGCTCCTGTATTTCCCCATCTTCGAATAGGATGTCGCCCCTCACACGAACTACTTGGGTCTATTACACTAGCCAAGCATCCTAAGCGTTGAACACAGTCAATCCGAACCACCTCGGAATCGCTTCTGCCGGAGCGCGACATGGAAGATTCAAATCAGTTCGAGGCTATCCATCTGCGAACCAAAGGGTTCCTCGTTAACCGACAGCCTCCGACGCCAAACTCGAATGCCCAATATCCCCGAGAGAGACATCAAACATCCCCCCTGCTCTCAGGCTGTCCGATCGAGGCTCTTTGATGGCCTTTATCCGCGAGTGAAGTGCTTCAGATTGGGCCTCGAGCCAGAGGCACTCGAGTACACTCGTCCCCGTGACCAACGGGGCGTGTTCTTTAGAAGGTTTTTCGCCGATTATGAACGGCACCAGAACGAGGGCAGTGAAGGATGCCAGTGATGCAAAGACGATCTGTTGTTCATCACCGCCACGGTTGCACATCAGATACAAATCATTGTTAGTGAAAATGAACATGACGTACGGGTATCATATTGAGCTATAAGTAGCCACGGGCCCATAACAAGCGTGAGCGATACAAAGGAGCGGGGGGGAAAAGGACCGCGTACATTGAGCCGCCATTGCAGCACGTTCCTCGTCGCTTGACTCTCACCCACTGTGCGCTGAAAGCCACCCACGCTCTCCCCGAGTTGTCCCGCTAGCATGTAACATGAACATGAGTAAACATAGGCTCAACAAAAACGGTGGCGTACAGAACCATAAAAGCTTGGCTATGGTCTGCCCAATTGCATCTTCCAATTGAGATGGAGTGAGCATCACAGAAGGATTGGCGCTCGACTGCGAACGAGCAACTTCAGCAGCAGACGTGACATTTATCCCGAGCAAGTTCATGATGTACCTGTCCGATTCCCATGGTCAGGTTCTCGTTCGGTGCACCCCAACACGGGAAGCGGGTTGAAGTGACAAGCACTTACCCATCAAAGTCTGTATATGCGGAACCGACATCATTGGCCTGAGCTACATTGGATGCGCTTATTTCATTATTTAGGATCCTTGCAAATGCGGTCACCACCTACACCGGCATGTATAGATGAGTGTACACCGAGTGTACGGTGTGTAAAGACATACCGCAACACTGAAATCCGTCGCATCGCCTGGTGACCACGTTGACCAGGATGTGCTGCTGGACGAGGCAGTTTGACTCGTGGTCGAAGCAAGCTGATTCTCTTGCAAATCCAGCGTGACTAGAACAGTCTGTGCGCTTATGGAACATGCCGCGATGTGGGTCGACGTCGTTGAACTTTGAGGTATTCCCCCTGTCAGTCGAGGTCAGGTCAGGCATGCACACAAATTTATCAGAGAAACATCATCCACACCTGATGAGGTGTAATTCCAATCCATGGTGACAGCGACAGTGTCGCGGACAGACTCATCCACGGCGATCCCAGTTGTCATCACGTAAAATAGAGTCTGAGGACATGTTGCACACTTTGCAAATGTGAGATGCGGCCACCCCACTGACGAGGAGAAATGGGTACCTGGGAGTCTGGGCCACGCGAAAGAACGAAATCCTTCCCTATGAAGAGTCGACGTAAGCGCGATGCAGGGGTTAGTTGCGCAATATGTCATAGCTTACACAGTTGAAGTACAGTAAACCTTCCATTATCGATCCCGTTCAAGGAGAAGCTAATGTAGTATTCCTCGTAAAATGGATCCCCACTGTCACCGTTATTTGTCACAGTGAGATTAGGTACCAGGCCACATTGCACGCCGAACGTCGTCGCATTGACAGAGGCCTCCAAAACTGTGGCATTCGTCGGAATCTGGGGCATGTCGTAGATGGTGTTGTTCGATAAACCGTACGTGGACGCGCCTGTGTCTAAGTTGATCGATTGTAAAAGGGGAGAAATCACTTCCCACTGTAACTGGCCGATATTCACGGCGCTGCCGGGGAAGGCCAAGTCGGAGATAAGAACGTCGACAAGGGTGCTGTTGAACACTTGCCACCGCATTATGGATGACGAGCCAACGTGGAGGATTAACATCGAGGTGAGGTATGTCACTACTGCAATTATTTCCAGAATTGATGGTGCGACTTGTCGTTGTCGCCAGAGGATGCAGATTGCTGCCCCAATGCCGGTCCACGCTCCAGACACATCATGTACAGTTGTTAGTTTTCGTCGGTTGCCAACGATCCTGAGCAATGCAAGTTGCTGCGTAATGACAACCAAAATTGCAGAATATAGCTAAGGTGAGAATGAATATGAGGGTGAAGCTGTTGTAAGACAATCTTCACGCACCGTGTAAATTGCTTGGAGGAGTGCGCTCAAACCGGTTGTTAGTATGTTGGTCTCGATTGGAATGACGACAGAGTGCTCCGGATGATGAACAAGGAGACCAAGAAGGACGATGTGCAGAGCTACTAGCACGATGTGAAGTGCGTAACACCAGCGGCGACTGGGAGAAGTATCCGGAACATGAATGGGTTTGCGAAGTTGGTATGGGTCACCTGTGGTGTTACTGGATACTTTTACGACCACACTGGCAGGTCAGACCACACCCAACCGTCTGTGAGAGTACGCACTAAAGTCCAGAGAGTCTAGAAATCCGGCACTGCTAGCATGAGTTCCATGATCATACAACGGAACGGCTGCGTAAGGTTTCCTGTTTGCCATGTTTATATGCGTCTCAGCGGGCCGTGTCCAGAAAACAGTTTCGAACATCGACGAAGCACGTAGGCTTTCTACAGATGGGTTTTGCTTGTCCTTTAAATGGTCACGGAGCACCTGTGAGCGTGAGCCAAGCCACATTATTTCTAGCACGCCAGCGTCAGATACCACCCCCTGCCGAGAATTTCGATTCCAGAGCATGCAGACCACGAGAAAATATAGGACGACCGACACGCAGAGTGCAACAATCACCTTTACCGTATGAGAATCATATTCCACAAAGTTTGCCTCAAAACTCACTGGCAGAGGACTGATCTGATGAGAAGCGTTATATCAGCACCACCATACGGAACAATGACACGTACATTTAACCTCCATTGCAATATGTACTGTATGATTTGACTGTCTTCTGTCTGTCTGTCGAAGCCTCCTCCAGCACTACCCAGCTCCCCGGCTGTATAACTGATAAGACAGATTACATGACCACGTATCCTCAATGCTTACCTATCCACATGAATTCAGTGGCAATCTGGGAAACAACATGCTCCATTTCACCCCTAGTCAGCAAGGATGGGGTGCCAGTGTAGTCTGAAAGTGGTGACCCACTGCTGTATTGTAGTCCATTTGCACTGTTATTGCAGACAGATACGCCCATGCCTAACAGAGAGGTTACATAACTATAATGGCTGTTAACCAGGGTATCAGACATTTTTGGGGAAATATGGCACATGCTGTGAATACAGAGATCTGATCCCAGGGTTCCATTGTCATGATCCCTGAGGGCCAACAATAGGTAGATTCAGAAAGTGATTGCATATCAGAAACCATTGCAGCATAAATCTATCCAAAATCATTAAATTGAGGTCAACATCTGTGTCGCAGAATCGACAGACTGTAGCAGTGAGGTCCGTGTCACCACCGGGTGAAAAAATTGACCAACTTGAAGCCTCGTCTGTTGGGTGCTTGTCCGAGTCGAGCACCTTGAGCTGCCTTCCAGAGGGGTTGAGGGTGACCATATTTGTTGATGCATTTAAAGTACATGCTACAAAGTACATGGGTACTGAAAGATACATGGCACACTTTAGTTGTCAAGGCTCAACGACTGCAATTACTGACCATAAGATCCGTTGAAATAGAGAGGCTTGACGCCATTCGCAGATCCATCAGTTTCTATTTTGCTGTGACAAGATAAAGAATAAAATTGTTGCAGACTGGATATGCATAAGGATCGCACTGGAGACCAGTTAGTTGGTTACAACATTTCCATTATACATCATGGAAAGCTGACCGAAATGTCGACTTGAATTTCATTTAACACTAATATTATGCATCAGCGTGGCGCACTCACCATCTCAAGCAAGCAACTTACATGGTCCTGATGTAACATACAAGGTAAAAGGGTCCATATCCGCCATTGAAACATTGATCTGCATGCCTTGAGTCTCACTACTAATCTCTGGGATGACCCCAAAGGAAACGGAAAAATTTGTGAGTAGACCACAGTCTGCGCTGACCATAGTCGCATTGACCGAAGCGTTAATAAAACCCTGCGTCGGAATATCGTACAGAGTATCGCTAGCCAATCCGTTGGTTGTATTACCATACAAGTTTTGCAAGAACGGAAGGGCGCCTGTAACCACGTTGAAGTTCAATGTACTGAGGTTAACAGATGGGCCTGGCCAAGTCGCCACCGCTGGGACCGTCCTCGTGATGGTGTCATTGAACGGTTGAAATTGCATTATAGTCGATGACGCCACGTGAAGTATCGAGACGCAGGTAAAGTATGCTGTCACGAGGACGACAGACCATACCGACGAGGCGACTTTGGTTTGCGACCAGAGAGTACTCAGGGCGGCACCAAGGCCACTCCAAGCGCCACATATGTCGTGAATCTGCG
Source organism: Boletus insuetus (assembly GCA_038093095.1). Taxonomy (NCBI): domain Eukaryota; kingdom Fungi; phylum Basidiomycota; class Agaricomycetes; order Boletales; family Boletaceae; genus Boletus; species Boletus insuetus. The sequence goes on along the minus strand of JBBPRQ010000614.1, from coordinate 7,349 downwards.
TGAGCTTCTTTTTGCTAGAAAAGGTGGCCGACAACACCAAGCTTTGCGTGACGAAGACCAGCAGGGCCGTATAAAGCTGACAGTGCATTGATGAGCGTGTCCAAACAGTCACCGCGTGACGCACAATGTAAAATGCTTGTAGCCCACCGCTTAGCCATGCCGTGAACGCTTCGTTGTCAAATGGAAGAGTGATTCGATGCTCTGTGTGATTCCATGCAGATATTACGAGAAGGACGATGTGAAGAGCGACGAGGAAGAGATGTAGAAAGTAACAGAAAAAGCGCCAGAGATTACGACGATTTTCAGCGTTGTCGTCTGACCGAGTTGACGTACACAGCGGTGAGCTTTAGAAAAACCTCTACAAGTTTGCCTACCTTGATTGACCGAGTCTTGCAGTAGGGGCACCACGGCCGTGTCCATCTGGGGTAGGGGAATATCATCTGGAGGTGGAGACAATGATGTCTTGTCACCGAATAAACAATACTTTGCTGAGGGTAAAAACTCGGCAACCATGGAGAGAACGTGTGGTACGAACACGCGAGAAACGGTCATCAAGGCTCTGTATATAAGCTCATCTTGCGAGGAAGCGCCAAGAACCACCCACGGCCAGAAGGTGGATTTCGAAGGCTTGCACTGCCATCTTACTGGACCGGACATTGGTCGGTATGAAAGAATGTCAATGTCGGAATTAGGACGTGAGTTCCCGACGACAAGAGGTCCAAAGATGGTTGGCATTGAAACTTACACTCAAATCCCTTGACGAACAAAAGCATCGTGATGATTCCTGTACCCACCCATCAGCAAATGATCCACGCAGCTGATATACCAGTCACTTACATAGAATAGGTTCTCATAGTGCCATCACTGACGATTGCAAGATGGGCGTCTGGACCATGGACAGCCCGATAGGGTGACGAGACAATCAAAATATCCTTCAAGTTGTAGTCGTACCTAGCAACTCGGAGGCATGTCCGACATCAAATTACTCCCTCTACGGCAACCTCGTCGTGTCCATCACGCACAAGTTGCTTCGGCATCATGATCAATGTGCATGTGGCAGCATTCCAAAGAAGGTGCTGTGACACGTCCCACCGCATCAGTACCATTGCCTCAGCATGTAGTAGTACCGGAAATTGAACGAGATTGCTCAAGTAATAATTCAAGTGATCGTAGGTGTGATAGTACCGGGAACATTGAAAGCGTCACCACCATCGTGAAACGCGTCCGAACACCGCAATCTACTATTACACTAGCCAAGCGTCCTAAGCGTTGAACACAGTCAATCCGGACCACCTCGGAATCGCGTCTGCCGGAGCGCGACATGGAAGATTCAAATCAGTTCGAGGCTATCCATGTGCGACCCAAAGACAAGGACGCCTCATCTCCGCTTCCTCGTTAACCCACAGCCTCCGACGCCAAACTCGAACGCCCAATATCCCCGAGAGAGACATCAAACATCCCCCCTGCTCTCAGGCTGTCCGATCGAGGCTCTTCGATGGCCTTTATCCGCGAGTGAAGTGCTTCAGATTGGGCTTCGAGCCAAAGACACTCGAGTACGCTTGTCCCCGTGACCAATGGGGCGTGTTCTTTAGAGGGTTTTTCGCCGATTATGAACGACACCAGAACGAGGGCAGTAACGGATGCTACTGATGTAAACATGATCTTTTGTTCATCGCCCGCCACGGTTGCATGTCAGATACATATCATTGTTAGGGAAAATGAACATGACCGGCCCACGACAAGCGTGAGCGATACGAGCAATGAGGGGAAAGAAGGTCCACGTACGTTAAGCCGCCATTGCAGCACATTCCTCGTCGCTCGACTCTCACCCACGGCGCGCTGGAAACCGCCTGCGGTCTCTCCGAGTTGTCCCGCTAGCATACAACGGGATCGTGAATGAATGAGCACAGGCTCAACAAATACGGTGACGTACAGAGCCATAAAAACTTGGCTATGATCTGCGCAATCACGTCTTCCAATCGAGATGGACTGACCTTCCCAGAAGGATTGACGCTCGACTGAGAGCTAGCAACAGCAACAGCAACAGCAGACGTGACGTTTATCCCGAGCAAGTTCATCGTGTACCTGTCCGATTTCCATGGTCAGGTTCTCGTCCGACGTGCCGCAGCACAGGAAGAGGTGACAAGCACATACGTGTCAAACAGTTTATAACCGGAACCTGAGATATTCGCGAGTGCAGTCACTACCTACACCGGAGAGTCCGCGGCAAGGTGTATAAATGAGCGCCCATGGAATGCGTGGCAAGTAAAGACATACCCCAACACTAAAATCTGTCGCATCGCCTGGCGACCATGTTGACCAGGATATCGTGCTGAATGAGGCAGTCTGATCCGTGGTTGAAGGGAGCTGGTTCTCTTGCAAATTCAGCGTAGCTGGGACGGTCTGTGCGCTCACGGAACATGCCGCAATGTAGGTCAACGTTGTTGAATTTTGAGGTTTCCCCCCTGTCGTTTGAAGCCAGGTCAGTGATAAAGGCGAATAGTGTCAGCGAAACATGATCCACACCTGGTGGGGCGTAGGTCCAATTCGTATTGACGGTGACAGTGTCTCGGACAGACTCGTCCACAGTTGTCATTATGAAAAATAGAGTCTGAGGACATGCTGCACACTTTGCAAATGTGAGATGCATTCATCGCACCGGCAAAAAGGAGAGATAGCTACCTGCGAGTCTGGGACGTCCGAACGAACAAAGTCCTTCCCTGTGGAGAGTTGATGTAAGCGTAATGCAGGGGTTAGTTATGTAGTATATCGTGGCTCACACACTGCAAATATAGTAAAGCTTCCGTTATCGCTCCCGTTCTGGGAGAAGGTGATGTTGTATACCTCCAACATACCTTGACCGCTAGCGGTCACAGTGAGATTAGGTACCACACCACATTGTACACTAATCGTCGTCGCATTGACAGATGCTTCCAAAAATGCGACATTTGTCGGAACTTGGGGCATGTCATAGATGGTGTTGTTCGATAAACCGTACGTGGACACGCCTGCATCTAAGTTGCTCGCTTGTAGAATGGGAAAAATCTCTGCCCACTGCAGCTGGCTGATATTCACAGCGTTGCCGGGTATGGCCAAATCGGAGGTAAGAATGTCGACGGTGCTGTTGAATACTTGCCACTGCATTATGGACGATGAGCCAATGTAAAGGACTAGCATCGAGGCGAGATAGGTCACTACTGTGATTATTTCCAAAATCGATGATGCAACTTGGTGTTGCTGCCAGAGGACGTGGATTGCTGCCCCGATGCCGGTCCACGCTTCAGACACGTCATGCACGGTTGTTAGTTGTCGTCGGTTGCCGACAATTCTGAACAACGCAAGTCGCTGCGTAATGACAACCAAAATTGCAATATATAACTAAGGTGAGAACGAATATTAGGGTGAAGCTGTTGTAAGACAATGTTCACGCACCGTGTAAACTGCTTGGAGGAGCGCGCTCAGACCGGTTGTCAGTATGTTGGTCTCAAATGGAATGACGACAGAGTGCTCTGGATGATAACAAAGGAGGACAAGAAGGACGATGTGCAGAGCTACTAGCACGATGTGAAGTGCATAACACCAGCGGCGACTGCGAGAAGTATCTGGCACATGAATGGGTTTGCAAAGTTGGTGTGGGTCACCTGTGCGGGTGTTACTGGACGCTTTTACGACCACACTAGCAGGTCAGACCACATCCAACCTTCTGTGAGAGTACACACCGAAGTCTAGAGTCTATAAATCCGGCACTGCTAGCATAAGTTCCAAGATCATACAACGGAACGGCTGCGTAAGGTTTCCTGTTTTCCGTGTTCACATGTGTATCCGCGGGTCGAGTCCAAAAAATAGTTTCGAACATCGACGAAGCACGTAGGCTTTCCTCGGACGGGTTTTGCTTGTCCTTCAAATGATCACGGAGCACACGTGAGCGTGAGCCAAGCCACATTATTTCTAGCACGCCAGCCTTAGATACCGCCCCCGGCCGAGAATGTTGGTTCTAGAGCATGCAGACCATGAGAACACATAGGATGACCGATGCGCAGAGTGTAGCAATAGCCTGTACCATATAAACATGATATTCCACAAAGCTTGCTTCAACACTCACTGGCAGAGGATTGATCTGATAAAAAGCATCACGTCAGTACCACCAGATGGAACAGTATGTCACGTACATTTAACCTCCATTGTAATATGTACTGTATGATTTGACTGTCTTCTGTCTGTCTGTCGAAGCCTCCTCCAGCACTACCCAGCTCCCCGGCTGTATAACTGATGAGACGGATTACATGACCACGTACCCTCAATGCTTACCTATCCACATCAATTCAGTGGCGATCCGGGAAACAACGCGCTCTATTTGACCCCTGGTTAACGGGGATGCAGCGCCAGCGTAGTTTGCAAGAGATGCACTACCTCCGTATTGTGGCAGATATGTAGTCGCATTACAGGAGGACTGGCTCACGCCTAAGAGAGAGTTTATATATCTAAAACGGCTGTTGATCAAAGTATCAGACATTTTGAGGTCAATATGGCGCACGCTTGGAAGGCATCAATTCGAAACCAGATTCCCACCGGTGCACCGTCATAGTGGGCAAACAATAGGTGTAAAAATAAGTCAAGGCCAATTGAAGATCCATTGCAGCAGCAATCTATCCAAATTCGTTAGATTGAGGTCAATGTCTGTGTGGCAGCATCGACAAACTGTGGCGGTGAGGTCCGTGTCTCCGCCGGGTAAGAAAACTGACCAAGCCTCGTCTGTTGGATGCTCGTCTGAGTCGAGCACAAAGTTGAGCTGCGTTCTAGAGGGGTCAAGGGTGGCTGTGTTTGTTGATGCGTTCAGAGTACATGCTACCAAGTGCACGGGTACTGAAATGGTCTGATCAGCAACACGCATCAGTTGTCAAGGCTCAACGACTGCAATTACTGACCGTAAGATCCGTTGAGATAGACAGGCTTGACGCCATTCAGAGATCCATCAGTTTCTATTTTTGCTGTGACAAAATAAAGAATAAAACTCTTGCAGACTGGATATAGAATAAGGTCACAAGGCTGGAGAACAGTCAGTTGATTACAACATGTGGAAAGCTAACAAGGCCGAGCCAAATTTCATTCAACACTATCATCAAATGTCAATTTTGGATATTCACCACAAGCAATGAGCGTCTTACATGGTGCTGGTGCAACAAATATGGTGAAAGGGTCTATATCCATCATTGAAACATTGATTTCCACAATTTGACCACCAGGATACGCTGGATTGACCCCAACGAACAAAGCCGAAAAGTTTGTAAGCAGACCACAGTGTGCATTCACCATGGTCGTGTTGACCGTAGCTTTAACAAAACTCTGCGTCGGAATATCGTACAGAATATTGTTACCCAATCCGTTGGTTGTATTACCGTACAAGTTTTGCATGAACAGGAGGGTGCCCACAGCCGTGTTCCAGTGCAACGCACTAAAGTTAACGAATGGACCTGGCCAAGTTGCCACCGCCGGGACCGTTCGCGTGATGGTGTCATTGAATGGTTGAAATTGCATTATAGTTGACGAGGCCACGTGGAGCACCGAGACACAGGCAAAGTATACTGCCACGAGGATAATAGACCATACCGACGAGGTGACTTTGGTTTGCGACCAGAGAGTACTCAGTGCGGCACCAAGACTGCTCCAAGCGCCACATATGTCGCGAATCTGCGTGAGCTTTTTTGGGCTGGAAAAGGTAGTCGATAACACCAGGCCTTGCGTGACGAAGACTAGTAGGGCCGTGTAAAGCTGACAGTGCATTGATTATCAAGCGTGTTCAAACAGTCACCGTGTGACGTACAGCGTAAAATGCTTGTAGCCCACCACCCAATCCAGTCGCGAGCGCCTCGCTGTCGAATGGGAGAGTGATCCGATGCTCTGCGTGATTCAACGCGGATATCGCGAGAAGGATGATGTGAAGAGCGACGAGGAAGAGATGCAGAAAGTAACAGAAAAAACGCCAGAGATTACGAGGTTGTTTGTTAGCGTTGTAAGACTTAGAAATAAGCGTTGTCATCTGATCCAGTCACGGTCGACATGCACAGCGGTGAGCTCTGGTAAAACCTCTTACACGTTTGCTTACCTTGATCAACTGAATCTTGCAGCGGGGGCGTCACGGTCGTGTTCATCTGGGATAGGAGAATGTCACCTAGTGGTGGAGAGGTCGATGTCTTGCCGCCGAATGAATGATACTTTGCTGAGGGTAAAAACCTGTCAACTATGGAGGAGAACGTGTGGTACGAACGAGAACACAATCGAACAACACGAGATTGGCCATCAGGGCTCTTTCTATATAACACCATCATGATGTTACAGTGCCAAAACAACAAGAACCACACGCGACCAGAACGGAGATTCCGAAGGTTTGCACTGCCGTCTTACTATGGTGGACATTGGTCAGACGTCTATGAAGGAGAGTCGGACTTAGGATGTGAGTTCCCCGCTGTGCAGCATGACCGTGAGTCTGAAAGGTGGTTGGATTTGAAACTTACAATCAAAATACCTTGACGAACAAAAGCATTGGCATATACTACCCAGGGCAGCCTTTGCCGTGCAACGACCAGCATGTGTTGGCACTCCGCAACGCATGTGTTGTACGTTTTCGGCATCTTGTTTTTCCAGCCTGACTGTTCACATCGACAATTCTCAACATCCTTATCTCCTTGCATCTGTTGACCTTGGATTGTGCACCACCCAAGTATAGTATAGGCAAGTCTTTCTTCGCGACAGCTGTCAGGCAACATGCGAAATCGGATGAGAAAGATTATTCCAAAAGGATGGTGACGAGAGACAGAATATGGGCGCAAATTCAGTATACCTTAATGGGGTTCTGAAGGCCCTTGTTGATGAGACGAGAACATGCACGTTGTCTCAGAAGTCATAGAAGTCTGCAAAGAGAACCTCAACATTGGTGTCCGCCAAAAATTGCGTGATAATTCCTAGCAGCTGTTTCCTGTGATTCTCTCCTGTCAATCTACTGTTACAGGACAGCCTGGCATCGGTAAGCCTGGTGTAGTATGTACCTACGATCACTTGAATAATCCCGTTCAATTTCCAGTGAGAACAAGTGACCGGATGGAACGCACTTCCACAAGCCTGGACCATTCTCCGATGATCGGAACGCATAGGGAGTGACGAAATGGCCATGTCAATATCTCGTGCCACCTGACCATGTCAGTCGTAATTGAGCGTATCTGTGTTGAACCCCGACACGTAGAAAAAAGTATTTAGACCAAGCCGTTGCGGATCGAATGTCCCCCTACATTAGCAGGTACCCCAACAATGAGTGAAGAACACTTTGACGCAGTCATTATTGGTGGCGGTTTCAG